>CANSZD010001745.1:0-147262 GCA_947648045.1 Beta corolliflora | reverse complement strand
AGTCTTAATAAAACAAAAGTCTTGCTTTATTGTTAATCACATGGGTCATATTTCACTTTCTATCCTTTTCCTAGGTTCATGTACCATTTTCATATGTTGCCATTAAGAAACAAAGGTAGTATTATAGTGTCTCGGTGGTGAAAGAGTGAGAACTACATAAGGAGGACGCCTGAAATTACACCCTTGCCCTATGAATACCGCGGGTTGATCAAACCTTGTTGGAGAAGGACTTCCACAACAAGGTCATGCTTGCACTTATTGAAAGAACGGTGCGTCAAATCAAAACTAGAGCTAGATCAAAAGATCAATTATAATGCCACAACTAATTACAAGTATGCCACTAGACTTCTTCTTAATTGAGCCATGTGACACCTTATGCTAGAAATGTAAAGCCATCATGACTCAAGAGACTACAAAACAATGAAATAAGATATACATGAGGTGGATGGGGCAAACCTCAATACTAGTACAATGGTCCCTTTACATGTTTTCCCCCTTTGAAATTACTAAACCAAACAACAAACTATTCAAGAGGCCAACCATATAACATTATAAACTTCAAAATGAAAGCGTAACTTCTTTTGGGACATCACAAAATAGTATTCAGGATCTTGATGTTGGGAAGTATTACTTACAATACTATATGGTGCATAATTCTAAAAATGTTCCACTCAGAGCGAGCACTTGTTTAGTTTTGAACTCTTGACAACACCTACGCTTTACTTGAACAAACCATAAGGTATTGGTTATAGACTGACAATGCATACGAGAAACTGAAACAAAAATATCCCGAAGCCTCATCTTATATTGCCTAGTTAGGGACATGTAAATTATAATTCTTTTAGGAATGATGAATATCATCTTAATTTGTATCTCTCATATAAATCAATCTATTAAGAGCATAGACGCATGTATCCACAAACATATGTGCAGCACAGCATGGAAGAAAATGGAAGCCTGTAAAGGTACTTACTGGACAGCTAGCTCCCTTGTCGGAGTAAGTATAAGAACCCTAATTGCTGGTACACGCTTTGGACGGTATAACAACCTCTCTAGAGTTGGTAAGGCGAAAGCTGCGGTCTACAGAAGCCAACCGGAGACAAATTAAATTTCAGTAATATCCAAAACCAATCATAGCCAGATTCCAATTGTAAAAGTTAACCAACTACAATAAATCCCAAAAATGTTAATATCATTCCTTCTTTTTTTTAGGTCATCCTAAGAAAGTGTCAATAATAGTCAATTACACTAATAAAATCAATTATTTCTCTACAAAGAAGCTCCCCCTTAGAAGAGGGTATTACCATCACAAAAAGTTGAAATTAATCAATAATGTACCTTCCCGGAACCGGTAATTGCACTGGCACATATATCACGTCCGTTCATCGCTAACGGTAGGCAAGCTGCCTACAAACAATTCCTCCAATTTCAGTCCTTCCCCAAAGAAAACACAAAAATAAAAGTGAAAACCGAAACACAAAACTATTTGCTCAAAAAATAAAACCTGGATTGGAGTAGGCGTAGAGTACCCCAACGCTTCACAAGCTCGAAGCAACGGCCTCGAAAGATTGAGTTCGAGAAACGATATAGCTTGATAGGAAACACCTTCAGCTGCTGCAAAAAAGGGCTTCTTATGATTACCATCAACAGCATCATTATCATCATCATCTCCCTCCTCTGGCTTGTAATCCTCCTAAATTAATCAACCATCACCAAATCAATCAATCAATCAAAAAAACACAAAAATTGAAATCCAATTGAAAAATTGAGAGTATATAAAAAGGAAAATACTTGTTTGTTGTGCTCGGAATCGGAATCGGTGTCGGAGTTAGAGTAATTAGGGTTAGAATGAGAGTTTTTCTGCTGGCGAAGTTTTTGGATTTTTTGGTCGACGGAGGTGGTGTGGCGGCGGGCGTGTTCTTCGGCGACAGCTTCGGAGTAAGCGGCGAAGTCCCAAGCTGATTTGGTTTGTTGTTCATCGTCGGAGTTGAGTTCGTGTTCGGATTCTTCGTCGCTTGGAGCCTCGAATACGAATCCGGAACCCATTGCACTGCAATGGGGTTTGAGTTTGGAGAGAGAGAGTATAGTAGGGTGGAAAGAGAGAAAACGGAGGGAGGGGTTTTGCAATGGTTTAAAACGGTTTTAGGGAAGGGATATTATCTCATATAACCCTGACTTATAGGCCTTTTTCCAATATAATCCTGACTTTGGCAGCCCTATCTCCGATAACCCTGAACTTGATTTTTGTCATTAAACTTGACGGAATTTGTCACGGCGTTAACTTGGTTTGACTTTTGCTAAATTCATCTCTTTCTCTCTCTCTTGTTCTTCATCTCTTCTCTCTCTTGTTTCTTCATCTCTTCTCAAAGATTCATCACCCGTTCCCAAACTTAGGTAAATCTCTTTAATCTTTAAAACCACCATCATTCAACCACTTTTCTAAATTCATCTCTTCTCAAGCATTCATCAATTTTTCCCAAACTCATAACAAAATCCATATTTTTCCCAAACCCATTTACCCAAAATCATAACAAAATCCACATCCAACCACTACTTATCGGCTCCAACCCCTCCCACCTTTCCATGGCTCCTCCACCTCTCGCTCCTCTCCCCCTTCATGCCGGTGCTTCCACTCCCGATTCTCTCTCGCCGCCCCTCCCAACCCATCGCCGCCCTCCCTTCGAACCGCAACCCATCCACTCCTTCGATTTAGGTGAGTCAGAGCCTTGCAGTGGTGAATGGTGATTCAATTTCGTGGGTGATTCGAACCGCCCATCGAAGGGGCTCGCCGGTTCGATTTCGGGGTGTTGAGGTGGTTTCTGGGGTATTGGGGTGGTTTCGGGTATTGGCCGGTGCTCGGGGGTGTTGGGGTAGTTTCGTGGGTATTGGGTTCCCACCACCGACCTACATCCCCCACCTCCGTCGCACCACAACCCACCTCCCACCACCAGCCCGCGCGCACCCGGGCGCCCTCCATTGCCTACCGGGTAGCCGCCTCATCCCCCTAGCAAAGAAACCCTAGGTTTTACAATTGATTTGGGGGATTTTTGCATTGATTTAAGGATTGTTACAATTTGAATTTGTTTTGTGATTTCTTGGATTTCTTGAATTTGTGGCGTAATTAAGTGATTTCTTGAATTTAATTTTGTGGCTTTTTGTTTTGTTTTGTTATGTTTTGGATTGAAGTTTTGATTTGGAGAATTGATTGAGAAAAAAAAAAGAGAATGATGGGCTTGAGAAGAGATGAAGAACAAGAGAAGAAAAGATGAAGAACAAGAGAGAGAAAGAGATGAATTTCGCAAAAGTCAAACAAAATTAGAGAGTACTTAACGCCGTCTCTAATTCCGTCCAATTTAATGACAAAAACCAAGTTCAAGTGGTTATCTGAGATAGTACTACAAAGCCTGGGGTTATATTGAAAAGCGCCTATATGTCGTGCTTACTCGAGATAATATCCCTTTAGAGAAAGGCAAGAAGGGGTCATTAACTAATTCTATTTACGGAATTTTCACCACGTATCTCAATTGGAGACGTCAATCTCAAAAATAATTGGATGTATCGGATTTTCTTACTCTATGCTTATCTTTCTAAGAGGGCCTCGTTAAACATGCTTAGATCATGAAATCCCAAACTGAGCTTCTAACTTATGTTATTTGAAGTCATCCTTTCTTAAAAGAATTAAATACAATTAAGAATATATTCTTGATCTTTTCATGTGAGATAATCACTCATATATTCAGTGTAAATGAAATATATCGGTTTCTTGAATTTCTATTCTATCACCAATATTGTTCCAGAAAATGGTAAGAAAAGTCTTCACAAGTCAATTAAATGAAAAGAAGAAGTTTTGTGTAAGACCGTCTTAGCCATGAGGTTGATTGAGATGGATTTGATTAAAGAAACCTACTTTTATCAGTTTAACGCATACTTTTATTAGTTTTACCAATACTTTTATCAGTTCAATTAAACTTGTTCCGTTTATACATATTTAATTTGTTATCAGTTTTTTACATATTTGATATCAATCTATATTCAATCCATACCATTTTATGTGTAATTTATACAATTTTATGCATATTTTTTATCGTAATGATATATATATATATATATATATATATATATATATATATATATATATATATATATATATATATATATATATATATATATATATATATATATATATATATATATATATATATATATATATATATATATATATATATATATATATATATATATATATATATATATATATATATATATATATATATATATATATATACACACACACACAATCTATTTATAGATATTTTCTGTCGATTTATAGATACTTTCTATAAGTTTATAAAGCTTTTCTATTAGTTTATTGATATAATCTTTACAAACCTCATCACCAGATCCAAAGAATAGTATAAGCTCATAGATAGACAATATGTCTGAATAATGGACAAATTGATCTTATTTCATAGAAAGACACCAATTTCAAGTTAGTTAAGGACACACTTGGGTAGTAAACTTTCACTTTTGTTTCAGTTAGAGTACTCAACTTTAAAAAGTTTTAGTTTGGGTACTCTTTTCTGACAGACGTTAGTTTAGGTACTGAACTTTGCTAACTTACCGTTATCAGCACCAAAAAAAGGAAAAATGTGACGTGGCATTAATTACAAAAGTGATAGTCATTCACTGCATAAAAATTCAAAAATACAACCTAATTCTTCAGCTATCATAAAATGAGATACACATTGCAAAAATAGGCCAAAATGCAACCACAACAACAAATATACTTCAGCATCCAAAAACTCCAGTCTTTCAAAAATCCTTCCTAAAGGAATCTAGGCTCTTGTTCATCAGCAGCGAAAGAACCAACTTCATCATCTTCATTTAAACAGGTACAAACCAACTGCAATAATGATAATCAAATCTAATGTTACTGTCATTTTTTCTTTAATGAAAAAAATTTTAATTTTAATTATTTTGTGATTCTAGGCAGCACAATGTCAAGAAATAGATATGGTTCCATGCCCCAACTCACAAAAGATGCCATTGTGGTTTTGTTATTACCAAAATCAGAGTTTGGACAAGGGACAACCCTGGCAGAAGGTTTGTAGCATGTCTTGACTATGAGACTGATACAAGGGGGTGTAAGTTATTCAAATGGTGTGATGTTGAAGAGCCTACTGAGTGGCAGAAAGAAGTGATTTTAGGGTTAATGGAGGAGAAACAGGAGTTGAGAAGATAAGTCATGTTGTTGAGGCCGAATCTGAAGACAACAAATGAAAAGGCAAGGAAGATATAATCAAAATATGTCATGCTTAAAATGAAAAAAGGTGGGTGGCAGGGATTTTGTATGAGTGTTAAGACTTGGATTTTTGTACTGATTTGTTGTTCTTGTTTGTTTATGCTTTACAACATAACTATGTAAGGGGTGCTTGGGGTTATTTAACACTGTAATTGCTACATCAAGCCATGTACTGGCATATTATTAACTAAAAATATAAGTTACCTTTTAGCTAACTTCACCTTTGCATCCTTCTAGTCATTGCTAGGTCCTGGCATATGATTAATAAGGAAAATAAATCAGATTAAAAGGTAATAATTTATTAGCTAATTACATCAAATTGCATACCTGTAAAGCTTGACTTGTTATTGTTTGTGAAGATTGTGAGCCAATCTCTTCTTGTGATTGGCTGAATGAATAAACGGTTTGCTCACCCTCATAATCTGAATAATATGATGCTCTTCTTTGAGTAGGTGGGTTGTGTAGTTGATGTGTTGTTTGTGGGATTGGGTGAGGGGTTAGTTGAGTTGTTGGTTGTGGTGTTGGAACAGATGTTGGTTGATTTGATGGCTGATGTGGTGGCGGTTGTGGTTGGAAAGTAGCAACTCTCTGGTAGCCACTTGGGTAGGTGTACACACTTACACCTCTGTGGTGCATGGGTGCATTAGTGCTCCTACTTTGCTGGCTAGTACTTGCTTCAGTTGCTCATGTGTTCACAGACTCTCTACGTGCATCCTTGCAACCTCTCTTGTTATGTCCTTGAAGACCACAAAGGCTACATGCCATTACTGAACCTGTTCTTTTTTCATTTTTCCTGACTTGGTAACTTCTCCAACTTCCTTCTTTCTCTTCACTTGGCGCCTGTTGTTCACTTTCTTCAGTTTTGGGGCAATGACCAAAGTGTCAGAATTAGGCCACTCTTCAGGTCCATTTAGAGGCTCCAACAAGTAGTCATATGCATTCAAATACACTTGTTTTTGAAGAATTGACTAACATATTGCTCTGGTTGGTCAACTTTGTTCCAAATCAACAACACCATGTTTGCAAGGAATCTCACTTACTTGCCATCCATTACAGCTGCATGTTTAGTCATCCAAATTCACCACATACTTTGTTTGTGTTGCCCCTCCCCTCACCCCATAACAGAACCCCCATCCCAAAAGGCATTACATCCCCTAGCCCAAATCTTATGCTTCTCAACCTGCTGCTGCATTCTTGGACACAACATCTCTTTCTTACCTATTTCATCCCTTTTCTTATGCAGCCTCTCCATTAATCCCTCCCTGATGTCCTCAAGCATAGTGATGATAGGTTTATGCCTTGAGTTCAAAATGTAGGCATTGGAAACTTCACTCATGTTGTTATCACGCTGTCACAGCAAGACATAGGAGTGTAGAAAGCTCTACACCATTTCTTGTAGTTTCTGTTTAAGAGATCATCAGCAGCTGCAGTAGATAACTTCCTCATAGCTTTAATGTTAGCCAAAAGTTCATTTTCGATGGTGCACTTTGCTATGATCCAAAATTGCTTTATGTACTCTAGACCGCCACCAAACACCCCTCTAAAGTTAGAGTAAACATGCCTAGCACATACCCTTGTTTCAGCTCGCGGAAACACCTCTGACACAACTTTCAATAAACCCTTCTGCTGATCAGACGTGAAAGTGTAACCAACACCTTCACTCATTCTCAAATCCTCCCCCAATAGTGTCAAAAGCCAACTCCAACTGGATGTACATTCAACCTCCATTATTGCCCATGCAATTGGGAACATTTGGTTGTTCTCATCTCTCCCAACAATAACTAAAAGTTGTCCATCATAAGGACCTTTTACGAAACATCTATCCAGAGATATAAAAGGCCTACAACCAACTAAGAACCCCTTTTTTAGTGCATCAAAACAAATGTAAATCCTTTCAAAAATATTACCATCCATCTTAATTATGACTGTATTTTCCCTATTACTCCTTTGTATCTCTGCAACAAGGCATATAGCTCTATATATTCACCTATAATCAAACTTTGTCCACTCTTCCTAGCTCTGTATGCTATGACTCTGCTGACCATAATCCCCCACTCTAGCCATAATGTCTCTATTATATCTTGTAGCCTCATGTAAAGGGTTGACTTTGAACTTATTTTGGTAATTTCGAGCAATCCAAGTGGCTGTCATCCTCTTGTTTTTAGGAGCTCTTCCACAGGTATGATTTGGCACTAAGGTTTTCACCATGAAGTTCCTCTTCCCCCTTTCCCATGAAGCCCAGATCCTCCAAGGATACCCTTTTTCTTTGTTTATGCATCTACCCCCTACCCTGTTCTGTTGCAATCATTCCTAGAGAATGGTATCTCTCTGGAGTAGTCAGTTATTGCTTTCCTCAATGCCTTTGCATTTTCAAAGTGTTGACCTATATAAAACTTAGAGTTAACTCTACTATCCCCTCCATCTACCCCTTTGTTGGAGGTTTCATGCTTTTTTTTGAAGGTGGAGTGTAATACCCCATATTTTTGAGTATTTATTTAGGTAATTAAATATATATATTCTAAAATAAATATTTTAAGAAAAAGAGTATTTTAGTAATGTGACTAGTTTTAAATTATTTTGGCGGGAATATGGCACCAAACTTGGATTTGTTAAACTTTTGGATCTAAATCCTAGTCAAAATTTTAGTGAATAAGTTTTTAAACATTTAAATATTTAGTAATAATTTTCTTCTTTATGATGAAGATTTGCAAAAAGAAGAAAAAAATATTTAATACATGTTGGTCAGCCACCCTAATTAGGGGGTGGAGGTTTTGAGTTTCTTAAACCCCCAAATTAATGTGTAGGTTACAAATGTTGGATTAATCTCCTAATTTATGGTGAAGGTTATAAAACATTTAATTTTGAAAATTAAGTATTCTCTACTCTACTCCTATAAATACCCCAAATCTCAAGCCATATGTTCCACACAAAATTCTTGAAGAATCCAAACTCTCTTACTTCAAGGTTCTTTCTTCTCTTCTTAATCTAATTTAGTTTTGTATTCCTTATTCAAGTTTTAATTTTATTTGGTTTAAGTAAAAGATTTTCATGTTTCTTACTCAAAAATATTCTGCTCATGATAGGCTATGTAGGAATTCATGTTTAAGTTCATGAGATAAGTTACTTATTAGATTTCATATTATTGGTTGATTAGGAGAACGCTCAAGCATAAGACTAAGTGAGGTTGCTAATGTACTCTTTGTGTAAGATCAAGGTACGTTATGTAGCTAGATCTTTCGAAATGTGATTTTATGACGAAGCAGCTGTCGAATGTCATCAATGAGAGTCTGGATGGTCCAAGGGCAAGCGTAGTGCCCTTGCAGAATTCCTGGATGGTCCAAGGGCAAGCGTAGTGCCCTTGCATAATTCTTATAACCACTTGGCTATCACCTTCAATATATGGATCTTGAATATGCTGGTGAATGACAAAAATAAGTCCATTTCTTACCCCTAAGCTTCAGCAACAAGAGCTAGGGTTTGGCCAAAATGATAAGCTTGTGCAGCCACAAGAAAGCCAACAGAGTTGCAAATGGCCGAACCAGCAATGGTTGAGGAGCCAATAACTGAACCATCAAAGTTTAGCTTGAAATAGCCACGGAGAGGAGGTTGCCACCTGACTGTAATGGAAGTAGGGGACTTGCAAGAAGGAAGTGAAGAGATAGTAAAAAAAATCAATCGTAGTTTGAGCAAGGGATGTTAACGAGTCGGATCTGGACCGGGTCCAGGTGGACCCAGATCCAGATCCGTTTTCATACGCTGGATCCAGATCCGACCCGGATCCAACGGGTCTGAAAATGTTGGACCCAGATCTAGATCTGACGGATCCTGCATATACGTGTCCAAAACGGGTCCAGCGTATTTTATGCAATTTTACCTACTTTTTTATGTTAAAATAATTTCCGAAGCCATAAAATAATTTCCAAAGCGATAAACACTAATTGTTCACATCTCCGATGGAGGGAAGATCAATTTCAGAAACAAGTCATAAAACTCTCTCTTACTTGACAGACTCACACAAACTTAATGTTCAAATCTCTTATACTATACTAGGTGTTTTCTTGCTGACCTTTAAGTTAGTTCCCCATGTACATATTTTTCTCATTACATTTCACCACATAACACAACAAATGCTACCAAAAAACAACACTATCAAGCAAGAAAAACGGACAATGATAATCAACAACAAAGCAATAATAATTAAGCAAGAAATTACATCTATATAGTAGAGTTTATAATACCGGAAAAAAAGGAGAAATTACATCTACATAGAAGAAATTAAATTCGTTGAAGAGAAGGTAAAAATTGAAATGAAGAAGGGATTTTCATGTTTGCAGCAAAGAAATAAAAAATGAAAGAAAAAGTTACTGGTGAACTGAAAAATGATGCGGCGAAGAGTCTTGTGGTGCAGCCCGTGCAGGCGAGCAGACGTGCAGGCGTGAAGGCGTGCAGGCGCGAAGAGTGCTGAGGTGCAGCCCGTGCTGTGGTGCGGCCGAAAATGGTGCGGTGGTGGGCGGAACTGGTGGCCGGACTGTCCGTGGAGGGAGACGTGAAGGGGAATGAACTTTAGGGTTTATGGAATGAAGTGAATAGGAGGCGTGAGAAATGAAGCGAAGAAGTGAAGAACTTTTGCTTAGAAATTAGAACTTTTGGTTAGAAGTAAAGAAGCCCACTGCCCAGCCCAAGTGCCCAACTTGGTTTTTTTAAAACGGGTCTATGGATCCGGGTCCACTGGTCAGATCCGGACCCAGTTCCACGATTTGACCGGTGGAACCGGATCCGACGGGCCCAAATTTTTAGGATCCAGATCCGAAAAAAAGGGTCCGGGTCCACGGATTCAGGTCGGGTCCATGATCCATTGCCGTCCCTAGTTTGAGCATTCTATTCCAAATACAAATGCCAAACTCTGTAGTAAATACGATTTAAATTAACCATATTACTCTCAAAGACAAATTGAATTGCGTTCCTTCCAAATACTCCACAAATTGTATAAGGACAAGTGTAAGGCCTGATGGTAGGGATGGAGACACGTTAGGCATTGTGCAAGGTCTTGAGGCACTATATGACGGATTTTGGTTCGTATAGAATTATAATTTCAATATTGACAAATGGGAGAGCATGTGAAAGATAAGTAACTAAGAATCTCACTATCAGATTTACAAAGAGGGCAGATAGTGTCATTAGTGAATTGACGGTGAGCTAAATTAAATTTCAATGGAAGACCATTTTGCATAAATTGCCATAGAAAAAATTGGACTTTAGGGGCTTTATTAATTTTCCATATCCAATTAAAAGGCTAAGAAATACTGTTAGAAGGAGGAATTCCATGAGCTAGCCAGGTTACTGTTTTAACATAAAATTCACAGAGCTAGTAAGCCCCCAACAAGGAATATCTGGGGTGGGATAGCTACGGATAGGAATCCCAAAGATTAGATGAACGATATGGGATGCGACTAATTCATTAAGGAGAGAAACATCTCATTGTCTTGATGGAAGAATGGCAGTATTAAGAGTGAGATCTAGATTAGCCATAGACGTGATTTGAAGATCTAAAATTTCAATAAGGCTTTGATTGGCACACCAATTGTCAATCCAGAAATAGACAGTTGTACTTGGTCCAATTTTCCAACGGATTCCTTTCCTTAGTAGCTCTCGAGATCGAAGGATCGACTTCCAAATATGGGAGTCATATGACTTTGCTTTATAGTCAAAGAAAGAAGTATTTCGAAGATATTTTTTGCGCATAAGAGTTGGCCAAAGAGAGCTTTGGTAAGAAATGATTCACAACCTATTTTAGATAAGTATGCTTTAATAATACGGGCCATCTTCCGAAAATTCAATTCACCATATTTTTTAGTGCGGCAAATTTTTGACCATGCAATTAGGGGTATCCCAAAAGAGTTTTTGAGCGCCAAAAAAACTTTCGGTTGACATATCTATTGTAGAACATATTTTCTTGGGAATTTGAGTCGTTGCCATAAATTAGGCTGAGAAAAATTCTAGATGACTCTGAATAAGTGCTGATTTTTCAGCTTTTGAGAGAAAATAATTGTGACAAGAATTTCACTAAATATTAGTGAGCCAAATTGGACCCTCCCTATGATAGTCACTTTGCCAAATGGACAAAAAAAAGGAACAAATCTGTCATTTTGCTTATTAGACAAACTCTTCCATATAATTCCGATCAATTCTCAACCCAGCTCCTGAATTCCGAACTCATAAATACAAGCTTCGCCAAGATTAGATCTTCCTCCATAACTCTCAATTGCTAGTATATACAAGAAAGTCCTCTGCGAAAAAATGGGGTTACATTTGATGTGGACCATAACACATTACACTTACATCTCCACACCGGAGCACAGCAAAAAAAGATGGCTCCATCTTTACTAGCTTACGCTACATTCTTACAACATTCAGCAATTGCTAACGAGAAAGATGGTTCTTCAGCAGTCGCAGAAGAGAGGCATTACCGTTGCTTCTTATATGATCATCTTCAAGCAGCTTTCGCCCACCTTTACCTCCCTGCAAATGCTACCAAGTAAAGCGTCAATCCACCATAAATGTAGAAACAGCATATGCTATAAGACCGACAAGTTGATCAGAATTCCGTGGAAGCAACACGGACATTCAGAATTGAAACAAGCACCTCTGATTCTGTTGGTGCAGGGGAACGCTAGCCTAGAGATTACTCAACCACCTCACATCTCTATGAAAAAAACCGTTCAAGAATTTCATAGGCTACCTAGATAATGGTGGCATCATCATTTAAAAAGCAACATGCCATAAGCATACAAGCAGCATCTTCAGAATGCTAAGCATTAAGGCACTGATTACACCTAAATGCTAAACCTTGACTAAGAATATGATATGGCATCTAACAGTTCACAAATATTGTAGGGAGTAGAATGATCAAACTACAGCAGAAAGATTACGCATAGCAAGAGATATATAATAAACAGAAGGCTGTGTATATTTCTAATCAGCATTTATTTTCCTGGCGACTTCTCGTATGTGGTTTATGCAACCAGTCAAGCATTTCAATTAGAAAGACTGGAATTCTTGACCCTTCTTTTTCCAGAAAAAAAAAATCATATTAAGGATCAATCATATACTGGGCATTTATATTGATATGATAGGGTATGTAGCACATCCTTGGCATTTGATACTTGCTCTGCTGTTAATATGGATATTCAAACTCACTGGACATCAACTGACATAGGTAGCTGAATCCCTGAGCCACCTTAAAGTTGCAACACAAATTTTATAAAGTTTGCGATGGTAGTATTTGCAACTTGCAAGAGTGAAAACAGCATAACATGCCAAGAACAAACATTCGGTTTGTCCCACATAAACATTTGAGGAAAGAAAAAACATACCCTGAGCTTCACATTCTCATCCGTAACATCTATGCCACCAGCATCCCTCAACAATAATGATGAAGCTGGCATAAGTCTCCTGATAACCAAAATTCATCACCAAGGCACAAGAAAGAGCATATTAATATTTAAATCAGACAGAAATGGATAGACGAGTGACCTCATGGTGTCTATATATAACAGTGCCAAAACATCACAATATGTCTACCTTTTAGGCCTCTTGGCTTTTGGAGGTTTAGAGTGAGACGTTTCCCTTGATTCGAGCTCCGAACTAAAATTGCTTCCTGGACCATTTGCGACATTTTCCTACAGGAGGAAAAAGAGACATGACATCTTTCACAGAATGCACAAGGATAATCCCAAATTTCAACAAACAAAGCATATTTTACTTTATCCATCTCGTTTTGTGTGTCACAGACACAACTTTCGCCTTGATCTATCAGATCCATGACATGTGACCTCGGCAAACAAGTAGTAGCATCTGAAAATATTGAAGCTATTAGTCAAAGACAAAAGCACGCAACCAACAAATGACGAAGCAGTCAGCATGATAGAGAAATGGCACCAACCAACTACAGCGACACTACAACAGATTAGCCCTATGGGAATTTAGGGGCAAATAACTGCCTACAATAAGAGTGATCAGTAGCTAGTTGTCACTAAGGAGCTAGAGCTGGTGACTGAGTCAAGTGAACAGATTCAGGATGAGTTCTGCTTTGTTCAATTTTGGGATCTTAGTTTTTTCTGGTTGTCAAGAAAATATCTCAAACCCGACTTACTAAAGATTGGTTCAAATCAACATGCTGCTAGTTAAGCAGTCTAAAACCTTTATGTTTCCTCTAGATAGTCTAGAAGTGAGGAAAATAAGAGGACTTCCAGATTATAAATTTTCCCCTTTTTTTCTAACCTAAGCTTCAAAACTGCTAAACAACAAAACATTAAAAAAAACATTATAATAGCAAAGCCACATGGATAAACATAACAATTTTAAGACAAGCCAAAAGCCATAGCAACAAACAAAGAATAAAAAATTGACATGTTAGATACTTCCTCCATTTTTTTTAGTTGAGAGTTGAGACACTATTCACATACTCTACTTTGATCATCTTTTGTGATTTATACTTAAGAAAAAATATAACTGTGTGGGATCTTTTTACGACAATGACTTTAATGTTCGAATTCATATTTCCCACTCTAACAATAATCATCAATTAAAGCAAGTCAAGAACTGGCAGAATGAGTTAATTAAGGAGATATTGTATGGGTGGACAAGGGCCACATATGTCCACACATATAAGATACACCAACAAGATATTGAAAGAAATAGAGAAGTAATCACCTATTGATTCTTTATCAATTACTTCCATTTGATTCTTCTCATGGCAATCACTTTTACTCATGTCATGTGAAGTTTCGTGTTCATTCGGTGACTTCTTTACCTAAAGCAATATATGGAAAAAAACAAGAGGCTGATTAAAAGCATTACATACAAAGAGATTTGTCAAACATCAAAATAAATATACATACCTTAGAAGTTTGTGGTGAAGACATTTTATTATCAGGAGAAGACATGTTCACCAGCTCACATTCTTGGTGAGAAGTACATTGTTCACCAGCTGTATGCTGGATTTCTTTTTCCTTGCATTTCAGATCTACAAGCTTCAGTGCTTCTGCAGATATCACTTTGTCATTAACAGTCGACTCGTCCTCACTGAACCTGGATTCAGAAATTGGGCCTCCCATGGAGCAACTAGCCACATGAAGAGCTTTCTTCGGACATGAACATTGAGACTTTAAATTCAGCAGTTGCTTCTTCATCAACAGATTTTGAGCATTTCCAGTTTTAAGATTCTCTGTCAAGATATCAATATCTGTTTGCATGGTCTGTTACAAGTATAATACAAATGCATTACGGATTGGGCCAAATTAAAGCATTAAAAAAAATAAATGAAGTTGTTAAAAGCGTAACAGTAGCATCTTAACCTTGACTCTCTGCTTGTACTGCTTCAACACAACCCAAAGAGCTTTGGCAAAACCTTGCATGACATCGTACTGCCTTTGTATGTTTGAATCAGGACAATCAACTTTGGGAACTGAAGCTTCATCCATTCGTGATACATGATTTTTTTTGTTTCCAACCAAGATGTCTACAGGTTTAGCTTCTGAAGGTCACAAGGAATGGCTTCAGAAAAGACAAAAGCACACATAGAGAGATAGCCATGAAATATGGAAACATGCATGCCCACTGACCTTCTTTGTGGATGTTCTTGAAATCTCTACTAGTCATTTCAACATCATCCTGCAAAGGGATGAAAAGGACCGACATAAAATGTAAAGCAAGAATATGGTGGTTAAGATAAGCCTTATATACAAAGACATCAAGCATGAGTACATCATGAAAACTCGCAATGAAAAAGTTGAGCATACACCAGAAGGAAAAGGGGGAAACCAACATAAAGATGTGTCATTAGTGCAACAGTTATTGTTACCCATAGAATCCCAAACATTCAATGCGCTAGACCTACATCATGTCCTCATAGCCTATGGAAACAAGTTGCCAAAGTTAAAGGAGATAAATTTTTGAAGATGTGTTCTTTGTACGAAGACACAAGGAAACAAGTTGCAGAAAGGCTCTTCATAATTTATAAGGATAATTATTACAATTATAGCGTATTGCATAGCCAGTGATTAGAAGAGTAGAGATCATGCGAACTATAGTTCATACCCTGCCATCATTACCGCTTAACCTTGCTTTTTTCTGATGCTCAATGCTAATGATCTGATGGCGCCTCTTCTTGCGGGGTAAATTTGTTGTTTCCTCCAAATCACAGAACCTAAGGGAGGAGAGAGAGAGAGAGAGATTCAGAACATGGAATACTGCATCAATTTACCTCCTGGAGGCAAATAAAAGAGGCAAGGCTTTACTTGATTTCTGTATATGGTGAGGCCTGTCTGAGCAGAAAAGATGTATCAAAATAGTCTTCTTCCCCAGATCTTACATTCAAAATCTGGAGATTATAAACAACCAATGTTACTTAAATCATGTATATACATAGCCATTAATCTGATGGCAGACTATAAATAATGTCAGTATATATGCGCTTTCAGATTACAACAGATTCGTGTACAGAAGTCCGGAGAGACAAAGGGGAAACAAAATCAAAACATTGAACACTGAGATGACATACCAAAGCCATACGCTTCCGCCCTTCCAAATAATCTCGTAAATACCTGGTAAGCTTTTTGAAAGCAAATGTAAGTTAGTTTTCATCACATGGAACACTAACAGTCTAGAAAAAAGAATACACAAGACAATTCACTTAACGTCCTTTCTGGGAAATATTTCTCAGATTATCATCTACAAACTGATGATTTGTGACAATCCAGATGCTGGATAACATAACTAACAGGAAATACAGTTAAAGCAGAGGTTATTATTGCTGTGAACAAGGAAAAGGTTTTGAAAATAACAGTTACCAGTGAGCTCTGGAAGTGTTTCTGCAGTGGTTTCTTGGGATTCTTCTGATACTCCAATAATGACTAACAAAAGAAAGGAAGTACATATTCGTCAAGCATAAGAATGACAGTACCCACAGAATAGATGCAATAAAGACTTCCAACAATCTTCACATGCAGAAGAAGAGGTCACAGATGAAGATGACAAAAGCTATTAGTAGCAAGTGTTACAAAGAGTCAGTGTATGCATAATAAGAGATGCGGTACATCAAAGACAGTCAGAAACCACAAAAAAAGCTAGCAAAAAGTTCAGGCCGCATACTCTTAAACACAGCCCAAAAACCATAGACGTATTGTTGATGAAATTACTTTCAAGTAGCTTCCCGCCCTGCAAGAAGATAGTAAGCTATTAACACAACATTAACAGCATTAATTAACATAATGATAAAGCACCTTTACAGTTTTGATACAATAGTCTTATACCCAGCACTAGCAGTACATCTTTATTTTATTAAGTTGCATAAGTAGATCATATATACACTATGTCACTATCTCTTAGTCTCTTTAATATTCAAAGAACTTGATGTCGCTTTCTTGTTTGTACTATGCTTAGCTATTGAAAATCTCAAGTTCTCAACTGTCTATGATACATGACTTGTCATGTTTTTGGCTTTTCTTTATGTGACAAGTATCTGTTACTTCTTGTTGTCTTCAGCCCCAACAATAATGTCAAGAACTAAGGATTTCACTCAAGAAGTGACGCCACCAAGGGAACTCTAAAAACTGGCATATACTCAACAAAATAAGGAATCATTATCACAACCAAGAGATATGTCCTGTCTAATATACTGTAGCCATTCATGAGACTTTCACAAAACTAAACTGCTTTGATATTCAAACTTCTGGGATACAGAAGCCTATGACAAAAGTATAGCACTATTTTAAGTGGCAGCTTCATATTCCTATGAACAATTGATCTCAGTGAGAATAATGTTTTCAGCAGATCCACCACACCAATAATTGTTCACATTTATTTCCAATGACATAATCTGTCTTGTTATTTGTACCTACCCCTGGATCATGGTAGCTCACCTTGTTACCAGTTTTCTTCTCTCTTTCAGCACCAGCAAGGTCAACAAAGGTCAATGCAGCTTCACAAGGCAGAGATTCCCTCTCCCCCTCAGTCTCATCAGCAGCATAGCGAATGTTAATAATGCATTGTGAGCGACTACAACAATAGCAAACATGCACAAGCGCCACAGGGATTGGTTCAAGAAATCTACAAATAAGCCAACCAAGTTACAAAAAAATGATGATCTTCACAAACCTGGATTGACTGTTTGAGTTTGTCATTGCAGTGACACGTTTTGACTTTGCATGGGCAATAACAGATTCTGCTTGTGCAACATCTTTGACCAAAATCTGTTAATGTACATATACCAATAAAATGAATCAAACAAGAAGAAACAGACATATTATTCATCCCCAAGTAAAATGGAAAGACTAAAACTGACAAATAACCTCTTTAAGGCCCTTAACAACTGATTGTTGCATGTAAATATAAGATCCATCTGGAGACAAATCTGATAATTTTTCTCCCTTTCCTTTCTCTGAATAGATTTCAAATATGGATATATAAACGGACCTGTGCAGAACCACAAGAAAAATGTATAAGCCCTCCAACATCTATATATAATAGCACAAGAGAAGTCGAAAGCTCCTGTATTTTTTTTATCCTCCATTTCGCTTCCATGATAAGTAGCTCAGTTGTTTACAAATGATGCATATAATTCACAAAATCAACAAATGAGAATTTCCAGCTATATCGCCATATAACTAAATGGTGTATCATCTTAATATAACCGATACTTTAGTACTTTACCAAGCAACATCTATACATGGCAGCACAACAGAAATCCTATTATTCTTTAAACTTCATTCTCCTATTTCTTCCTCTAAGTTCAGCCAGAATCCTAGAAAGAAACACTACTTCTTCAATGGGCCTACACAAGGGACCTAATTGAAGGGATCCATATTCAAACTTCTTGGCAATAGGTGAAGTAACCCAAAAATTATAACGTAGCCATCCTATTTTGTTTATCGATCATTTATCTGTAGGTTTCACTATAAACACACTAAGGAAAAAAAAAGTTAGCATAATCACTTAGATAACCTTTGGCAACTTTCCCATGTTAGGCTTGATTTATGATGAACAGCATAGGCGACCTAACCCCAAAGCCTTCTCAAAGCCATTCTGATTTCTCACATAGAAGTAAGTCATAGCTAACTCTCATATCATCATCACATATTCTGCCAAACAAAATTATTCTTAGCAACACAACGAAGTTGATTGATGTAGTAAAATTTATCCATCCAATTTTCCCTCTAAATTTGTTACACTATCGAATGTCTACTGAACACCATCTAGAGACTAGATATGAAGCCATAGCAGTATCCATAAATGGAAGAGTGAGCTTCTACTTTGGTTAATCATTACCATATAACTACACTTCATATCATCATTACACTACAGAGAACTCTACGGAGCACCATACAGCGGAAACGAACTGCCATCACACACATAGATTCTAAAACTGAGACCCTGTTCTTTTGGACTAAATTTACGTGAACTGAACTGAATTAAGCACATTATTATTATTACTATCATGAGCCTATGAGCTGAACTGGACTGAACTTATTAGAATTGAATTGAACTTAATAGAAACTGAAAAATAAGTCCAAAAGAACAAGGCCTAATTCAACTTCAAACTAGCATAATCACCTAGAAATCATGGACGACGGTTTACCCACATCAGGGTCGAAGATGTGGCGAAGAGCACGAGGCAACAAACCGGGTTCTTTGGCAGACCCGAAAACTGTGTGAGTTTTCCCAGAGCCACTAGGGCCTAAAGCAGCCAAAAGCCCACTTCTTCCATTGAGAAACTCCTCAACCAAAGGTCTCATCAGCTTCTCATACACCTCAACCTACACACATCACCACCACAATATCAATAAAACCACCTGAAAACCTAGAAATCACACACCCAAAAATCAAATTAAAAAAGGGGGAAATTCAAATTTCAAACGGCAAAACAAAACCTGAGAAGAATCTGAAGAGAAAACATGTGAAAATCCGTTGTAAAATTGGGATTTCAATCTGTTGGAATCGCAAATTGGGGGAGAAATGGTAACAGAGTGAGAATCATTAACAGTGAGGCACCTCTTACTGGATTTCTTCAGCGTCGATTTCGAGGGAGGAATTGGGAGAGGGCGAACTCGGAGAAAAACGTTGAGAGAATTTGAAGAATTAGAGGATTTTGGAGATGAAATTGGAAGGTTTTGATTTTGATTTTGTTGGAGTTGGAGATCCATTGATAAGATATCGTTTAAGGGGAAATTAGAGACTTTGAGATTTCTGGAAGAAGGAGTGTTAATGGCGGCGTTTGAGGGGGTTTGTCTTGCTCTCCGATGAGGATTCCGCCGAATTGTGACGGTCGTCGGACATTCAGGAGAAATGCGATCCGCCATTACTGATGACTGATAGTTTCAGTGTGAGCGTTGAGATTTTGAATAATGTATTATCGCGCGTTTGGGAATCATCATTCCTTTGAAATGGCCCAGATTGGGTATATTATATATTATATATTGGATATCCAAAATATTTGGAGTTGGATTTGGGCCAATTCCATACCCTTATAAGAAAAGTAAGCCATTGTTGGAATTTCTAAATTTCTAAATACCAAATAAAATGAACTCATGTCTGCATTTCAATTAAAAGCTACATTCTGGAGACAAGATTTTGCTTGAGGATTTTTTGTGGGTGCAAGTTTTTTTTAATGTTTTTTGTTTAAGGATTTTTCACCATATTGTGTAACGTTGAAGTATGACACAAAAATTTAAGAGATTAGAGTGATAGCAAAAAACAAAAACAAAAAAAACACATGCTAAGAGAGAGAAAGAGAAAATATATTGGTAGTTAATATCTTAAGACTTAAATGATCTATTGATACGATTTTTATATTGGTAATGTATATAAATAGTACAAATATCAAAGGATAACGGGTATTATGAAATGAACTAATGGAGGTAAGTATGATGTATAATTTGATTTGTAGTTTTATGAGGAAACATTATTTATGACTAATTCTTATATGTAACAAAAATATGTCATAGAATAATATGTCGGATATGTTCCACCAATAGATATATCATATTGTTGTAGCAAACGTCGATGTTTGTAAGAGTGTGTTTGGTTGGGAGGAAAGTGTTTTCCTGGAGAACTATTTTCCATACTTTCCTTTGTTTGGTTCGGATCGGAATTGAGAGGGGAAAATATGGGAGGAACTTTGTTTTATAAGGGCGGAAAACCACTACCCTTTTTTCTTCGGTCCACATTTCTAGTTAGTTTCTTTGCAACCAAACAAAGGAAAATCTATCAAGAATTAAGTTTTCCCCGTGAAAATAATTTTCATGGAAAACCAATTTCCATTGAATATGTTCTCCATCCAACCAAACACTCTAAGTCATCTCAATTCTTTCATAAGATCCCAAAGTATTCAGAGGGATAGCGGAGGCAAACAAAACATAGCTGCATCATATATCTTTCCAATATAGCATGTTAACACACAATCACATTATGCTGTGATAAAAAAGAATTTTACATGGTAGACAACGAAACCAATTTCCTAATGATTTGTTTTTTTTTATCCATCGGAAACCACGAAACGCAAAAAGGGGAGGGGATTCGAACCCGTGACCTATCGTTCACAAAGACCCCAATATTAACCACTGGGTCAAGACATCCTTGGTATTTCCTAATGATTTGTGATATCACTAATTCATCACTATAATCAGATTTAGAACCAACAGCAACAAACCCATATATAAACGAATATACATCTCCATAATCTATTTGCTAGTCTATAAAAGCTCTCATATTCTTCTCGATAATAAATTCTAGGCTTCCTTTGTGTAAAGGGAGAAGGGTAACTTGTGCACGGTTGCTTTCTCGACTTCCTTTCATCTTCCAATTCACCTTTCAACAGATTGAAGAGCAGCCTCTATTCACTCTTTCTAGCTAGGTCATCTGGTGATATTTGTTTCATAGAATCATCAACCCCATGACAGTTTGCTCGCAGATCTCTGAGCAACTCTTTGATTCTACCATGGACATGATCAAAGCTTGTTTTTCAGCAACACATTGGAGATATCATGCTCATTCTAGTGTGTATATATAGTTTAACAGTTTGAGCAATTCATATGAAGCCATCTGAAGGTATCAAACAACCCACAAGTCATTCAGAGATAATGACAAACCAAACCAATCAAAGAAAAGAAAGAAGAAACATATATTTCCTGCGACATAAAGAAAGATTATTTTTTTTTTACAAGAAAGATATTACAATGTTTCCATTGTTCATATGGTCTAACACTTAACATAGGGCCAAATAGTGCAAAACATTCAGAAGCTTCTTTACTCTGACACAATTCTGTGTCAAGTACTTGTAACTAAGTACGAGTAAGTAGGCAACCAATATCAAAATATGATGCTAGGACAAATTAGATTAGATCAAGAAACACGAGTTGAGAAGAAGAAATGGGTGCAAACCTAGGGTTTTAATCCGTTCAAATATTCCAGGTCAAGTAGCCTAAATTGGCGAGGTTAAATCATGGATGAGTGCCAAAATTTTAAAAACTCAGCGCCTTAAAACAGGTATCATGACTTGCGAGATACTTTTTGGAGTTCTATTTTGGTCATATGAAGACTGTACAAAGAATTTATACAAATGTCATTCATCAACCTCATTCCAATCTTGCCACATAAAGTCCCATGTATTCAAGCGATGGGAAAAGCTTTCTAAAAAAATGTTGACGCCTAACTCAAAATAGAAATGTAGATTCTTCTTCAGAAGTTGTCATACATAACCAACTGCACATGCTATATGAAATTATGCTTTTGATACCTATTTTTACTGTTCTGAGTACTTTAGAGTTAGAACTTCAAAGAATTGAAGATAAGTACCTCCAACTCTCCAAGCAACTATCATAGCTTGCTGTAGAAAGAGGCTGCAAAGCATAGTTGTTCCTTTCTGCTGATTCATGATGCCACATCAAGGAACTATCAAGTGGTCTTCCACAATTCAACCACAGAAGCAACCTGCTGACTTCCTGTCAAAGCATTCCAATTCACCACAACACGTAACAACACTGAATTTTTCCTATATGATCCCCTTTCTAGCCAGGGACTCTCTATTGATAAGAGATATATATCAATTTACAGCCAAGTTAACCAAAATAAGAGTGTCTAGTTTCTACATTAAGGATTTTTTATAGGCCCAAAATGTAGTACTAGAAAATAAAGGCTTCCTGCAATAATTGATCTTAATATAAGCTTGAAAATAAATTCTGACAATCCAAACATATATTACCATACATAGTGTTCAACATCAATTTCTTGACACTTGGAATCTTCTCATTCAAATGCTTGGTACTAAAGTTCTCACTGCAACCATTGGAAATAACAAAACAAAGAAAACATTACGGATTCACAAAAATAAATCCAATATAAGGAAATCCTCATCATACAACAAAGAAAATATAACAATTTCATAGAAGGACCTAGAAGGCAAATTTGAAGAATGGATAACAAATACTCTCTCCGTTTCTTTTTAATTTACTCAATTCACTTTGGGGGAGAATCAAGAAGGAAGTACAAAAGTATGAGATAGAAACTGAAAAGGTGGAGAGATAAACTTAAAAGTGAGAGAGAAAAACCACAAAGTGGGTTAAAATATTAAAAAATGGGTGACATAGGTGGAAAAGGAGGAGAAAGCAGATGGAACATGTTACCAAGAATAGAATAAGCAACAGTGTGTAGATTATGTAGATTAAAAAGAAACATAACAAAAAGGAAAGTGTGTAGATTAAAAAGAAACGGATGGAGTAGCTAATAACCCATATCATAAAAACAAAAAAAAAGCTGAAAAATGAGAACCCAAAAAGTAGAATATTAACACAATGAGAGTAATTTGTAACATTAGATGCCATGATGCAGATAATTCAAGTTTAAGAGAGGGGTTTTAAGGTTGAGCAAAATTATTAAACGAAAGAAAGCAAACAGGGGGAAGATCATAATTGTCAGCTGCACATACATGTGAAAGAAGGTTGTGGCAGCCAATCTAGAGTCTCCAACCTCAAAACTCTTCAGATGGTTCTTTTTGCCAAAACTTCGATTTTTCAAGATTATGCTAGCACAGTGGTAACTGTGCATCATCATAATTAAAATTGATGGATATAATGTCAGCTTGATTAGCAGCTATACAAAATAACGCTTAAGATGTGACACAGTTACTTACATTAAAGTAAGTGAAACCAATTTCCTCCCCACACCCAAGAATTTCTTACACAAAAAAATAATCACTATCATACTAAAAAAAGAAAAAAAAAAAAGGAGCACAAATACACAGAAAGTGAAAGACTCCATCACCGGAAGAGGAAAAAGAAAAAAGAGGAAAGGAGGAAAAGACAAGAGTAAAACAAGGCCCATAGGAACAATGGAAACATTGTAATATCATCATCATGTTCAATCATACAGGATAATTTCACTGTAGAGAATAAGTCAGCCCCCTTACTCTTGAAGGTCTTAGTCTGATCTGGCCACATATCCCTTGGTTCTGTTGGCAGTTCAACTGCCATTCCATCTTTAATCAAATATTTCACAACACTCATGTGTTATTCAACCTACTAAGGATATCACTCGGTGAAACATAAGTGAACACCATGGACAATAAAAACTTCAAGATGTCAAACATCTAGATAATAATACTTTCCAAACCCTTGAAGAAGTTCAAAATAACTTAAGCACTCATCCAACAACCACATCCAGTTTTCCAGCAATTAATACATCACTTTACCTCAACATGCGACATAATTAAAACAACTTCAAGCAATCATAACAGTAGAGAGCTAGCAAGTCTATTCATATAGGCTACCTTTCAACAGAGCTGGCATGCCCACACTGGACCTCCATCAAGGCTGTAAAAAAAGCTTACCAAAAGTGCAACCATCCAAGTTGAAGACGTTGGTTCAGTAATTAAAAGTTCATATTTTACTTACCACAAGTTAAGAAACTTGAATCATGTGAATATAATCTTGATAAATTATGGACATATTTATTTCAAGAAAACAAAACTCAACTTGTAAGAACCAATACTATGATTTGGTAAGAGACCTAAATTTGCTTATACGACATTGCTGATGTTTACGAGTTCCTGAAAACGCCTGCGGCCTGCTTATCGTGAACTACAATCGATATTTTTTTTTATCATTGCATAATTTGTCAAGAAGTATTACAAAATAGTAAGCATTGTAACTTTTTGGATCAAAGCAGCTCTGGGAAGTAGAAAAATTAAAATTCCAAACTAATCAGCCTAAAAAAATCTACTTCCTCCATTCCAATTTAGTTGTGACACTTTCCATTTTAGGAAGTTTCAAATTAGTTGTTACACTTTCATTTTGGGTAATAACTTCTCTCTATCTCTCTCCTATCACATGGGACCCTTTTGTTTTCTTTCTCTATCTCTCTCCTCTCCAAAAATTGCCTAGGAGTCGGTGATTTTAAAAGTGTCACAACTAAATTGAAAGGAAGTATTTAAATTGAAATTTGAAAGATATGTTTGCTATCCCTCCTTCGATACACCCTTACCTTACTACCTCCTCCCCTCTTATGTCTTAATCTAAAGGAAATTTAGAAAGACAAAAAAACTAATGGTTCCACTTCTATTTCCACTGTCAAGTCTTTATCTTTCATACCGTGGCAAGTAATCTAATATCCTCAAAAGATTACGCAAGGCTTATGGTTCTTAATATAAGTCTTTAGATATGTGACATTTTCTTATAAGTAAACAAATGTTGAATATAATACTCCGCCCCTTTTTCTTATTCTTCTCTAGTAACTTTCACACGTATCAAGGAACAAGGTAGTATTGGTGGATCCCATAGTGTCACATGGGTTGTGGTAATGAGAGAAAAAAGAAAAGAGGGAAGGAAAAAAGATCATACCAAAAAGGAACGACATTACTATCTACCGTCCGTATTTTTTCCAAAATATCCCTAAACTACCCCTAAATATATCACCTCTCACTCTCACTCTTGACATTCTCTCACCTCACCCCAACCACCATAGCAACCACCACCACCGCTACCACCGCAACCACCACCACCACCGCGTCAATCACCACGACGGCGGCAACCACCACGCCCACAGCGAGACCCACGGAAGCGTGACAACCACCACCACCACCACGACAACACGCCGGAAAAAGCATGGGCCCAAGGAAGAAGGTGAAAGAAATCGGAGAATCATCAACTCAGGTTAGTTTTAACTTTCTAGTGGTTAAAACCCAATCTTTGCCGGAATTTTGTAGTGGTAAAGTCGCCGGAAAACAAGCACGAAAAGACAACCGAAACTTTTTTTTCTTCGAAAAAAACCATGGAAATGGATGGTTTTTCCGTTTCCTCCACCGAGGAAACGGACTTTTTTTTCGTTTCCTCCGCAAAACCATTCGTTTCCATGGTTTTTTTCGAAATAAAAAAAGTTTCGGTTTTTTAAATTTCGAAAAATTACGAGTAAAATCTGTTATAATATTCTGAATCAAGGTCATCCAACCATGGTGTCAAAACAAGGCCGCATCGTATCGTATCGCCCGTGTTGTAAAGGTTTTCAAATCTACCGAACCGATATTACCCGCATCGTAAAGGTGTAAAAAACTCGCGTTTTAGGCGGGTTCTAGGGAATTCTCATGGTTTAAGCCGATATTTGGCGGTACAACAACCGTATCATCCCCATTCCCGCATCACCGTGACCGTTACCGCGATCGTGACCGAAACCGCATTTTCGAACTATGCATCCAACTCAATAATGTTCTGGGGCAAGATCCGGGAACCACTCTTATCAATCAAGGGCGTACACCCAAGTGTGAGGAGCATCCAAGCACGAACCTCCACATCAGCTGGACGACCAACACGCCTGCATCTATCAATAATCTCCTGAACACTAACGCCACCGTTCTTCCAAACCGGTGCGTTCTCCTGAAATAACTCCTCACGAGCTCCTCCAACCGAACATACATATCAGAAGGTGGCAAAGCACCACTCACTGTGCGACCCTCAATAGGAACTCGAATAATCTGCCAAACATCATGCAACATGATCATCATCTCTCCAAAAGGCAAGTGAAACGTGTTCGTGTCGGGCTGCCAACGCTCTACAAACGCTGAAATCAATGGGAAGTCAAGGCGGCTAAACATAATATGCGGCAGATGGTTAAGACGAGTTCTATCCAAGAGCTCCATCGACTGCCGATCGAACTGCCAAGTCGTCAATACATCAAACGCACCTTAACGATTATGACACAGCATAACCGCATGAGCCTCCGGATCCTCGTAAATAACGGCGCCGATGTGACCTCGCCAACTAAGAATCACGCTACCGTCAAGAGGGGGCCAGGCATAGACGCGGTAACTAACCAGGAAGTATCAGTAGCAGCTCCTGCTCGTAGTCCGACTACGTCCGGAACCTGACGATCCCCAAACAAACCTCCCTCCTCTACCCTTCCTCACAATCACACGGGAGAAGGCTTCACCCACATCTTCTGCAGCACCACCGCTCAAAACATTTTCTAACTCCTCCTCGTCATCGGTATTCCCAACGCGGACTGTGAGGTGCATCCTCAGGAATAGGAGTCGGCCTAGCCTGAACTTCAGCCCTCGCTAGGGGTGTTAACGAGCCGAGCCGAGACCGAAGATGACCAGGCTCGGCTCGGCTCGAGAATGTGAGGGACCGAGCTCGGCTCGAGCTCGAAGCTCGTCGAGCTCGAAAATCCGGGCTCGGCTCGAGCTCGAAAAAAAAAATCTTCGGCTCGGCTCGAGGCTCGAGTTCAAAGTTCGTGAAGTGTTCGGCTCGAAAAAGCTCGAAAATGTTTCTACTGCATTTTTTCAGCGCACTTAATACATGATTCCAATTTCCAATTTTGTTCTAAAGCATAACCTAATTAGTGTCATGGGTTAAACTAATAAGTTCTCCAATTCAATAAACTTACGAAGTTAATAATTTATTACAGCAATTAGATAAGCAAAGGAAACATACTGCCCATGAAAAGGTTGTAAAATGTAATCAGCAAGAAAGACAAACCCATGGGCGGCCCAACCGTAAGTCTCCGCCACCTGCGGCTGAGCTACAGTAGAAATCGGCGGTTGTTTCGACAGAGAAAGAGCGTCATCATTTTCATCAATCTTTCCAGAAACGACAACATCATTATCATCATCATTGAGGTTTGATTGGTTGTTGTGGGTCCCCCGTCCCCTAAGAGAGGGCTTGATTCTTCTAGATTGTTCGCCATTGATGTTCAAGAAAAAGATGGAAAATGAAGGCAAAAGATTTGTGAGAATCTCAATCTAATTGCGAGTTTCTCCTCGAGATCTACGCGAAGACGAAATGTAGGAGAGAGAATGATTAGGTTGAAGACCGGGAGATTGGAGATTTAGGGTTAAGAACCCTTGAACAGCTTAGAACAAAATTATACGCCACTTTTCCCACTTTTCTATTTGGTTTGTATCTTTTAGTTGGGCTTGGGCCTGGGCCGAAAATTTTAATCTGATTTATATTTTTGAAGTGGACTTAAAACTGGGGCCTTATATTTTTTTTAAGTAAAAATTCAAGTTGGATTAATAATCAATGTATAAAAAATTGTATTTTAAAATTTTTCGAACATGTTTGCGAGCTTTCGAGCCGAACTCCACTAGGCTCAGGCTCGGCTCGATAAGGTCGCGAGCCGATCTCGAACTCGAGTCGAGCCCTCTCGAGCCGAGCTTTGACCTAGCTTTGACCGAGCCGAGCTCGAACAGTTTGCGAGCCACCCTGGCTCATTAGCACCCCTAGCCCTCGCCCTCCTACTCGATGCATCAACACCACGAGATCTAGTGTGTCGTGGCGTCGATCCCTCAAGACCCTAATTATCAATTATGTTAATTAGTTATTATTTAATGTCTATGTACGTTCGTCGTTATTATATTGTAATTACTAGTAATTCTAACTAACCAACATTGATCACTAAGTTGTCGCATTAACATAATAACATGCTACATTATTGAATATAATATTTAGTTATAACATGCTATCAACATAAGCGAATATAACTAAGTTGTCGCATTAACATAGTAACATGCTAATATCATTAAATATTATTATAACATATTAACAAGCTCAAACAAATTAAAATAATTTATAACTATTGACATCCTAATAATTAATTCACTAAAATTAAAACAATAAATAATATTAACATGCTACTACATTATTCGGAAAAAAAAATTATTCGAAATTCAAAAAACAGAAATTTAACTCGTAATTATAACAGATTTAACTCGTAATTTTTCGAAATTCAAAAAACAAACTTTTTTTTTCTGAAAAAAACCATGGAAACGGATGGTTTTTCCGTTTCCTCCGCTCGTTTCCTCCACCGAGGACGTAGATCTGTTTCGTTTCCTCCAATAAAGTTCGTTTCCTCGGTGGAGGAAACAGAAAAAGATCCGTTTCCATGGTTTTTTTCGAAAAAAAGAAAGTTTCGGTTGTCTTTTCGTGCTTGTTTTCCGGCGACTTTACCACTACAAAATTCCGGCGAAGATTGGGTTTTAACCACTAGAAAGTTTAAAATTAACCTGAGTTGATGATTTTCCGGTTTCTTTCACCTTCCTTGGGCCCATGCTTTTTCCGGCGTGTTGTCGTGGTGGTGGTGGTGGTTGTCACGCTTCCGTGGGTCTCGCGGTGGTGGTGGTGGTTGCCGCCGTCGTGGAGGTTGACGCGGTGGTGGTGGTTGCGGTGGTAGCGGTGGTGGTGGTTGCTATGGTGGTTGGGATGGTGGTTGGGGTAAGGTGAGAGAAAGTGAGAGTGAGAGTGAGTGAGAGAGTGAATAAGAGGTGATATATGTAGGGGTAGTTTAGGATTATTTTGGAAAAAATACGGACGATTTTTAGTAAATACGGACGGTAGATAGTAATGCCCTAAAACAATGTCAAATAAAAAACAACATATGTTCAAAATATGAAATGACATTAACTTACCAAAGTTGGGATGATGATAGAGGCACCCAAGGGCAGCAAAAGCAGGCTGGTTCCTGATAAGAGCGGGGGCACACATGAAGAAGAGTTGAGCAAAAAAAGTAGGCCTAAGTGGCTAAATGGCAAATGAATGGGCTACATACTCCTACTCTTGAGGCATATTCTTCTTGATCTCCACATAAGTCATTTCATCACATGCTCCAACATTAATATCATTATGTACACCATTGCACCTGTGGAGTTCACAAGACTTTGAAGAATGTGTGAACTTTTGCTTAATTGGGTCATGTAAAAGAACCAGAAATTCTCAATTCCCCACTAATTTTCTTTGCCCTTCTACTATCCTATCACAAGCTCTCTTGCCTACTGTCTTGCCAAACCTCTTCTAGACATTCAGGTCACTGCAAGCAAAATCCAATCATTGAAAACATTATTATCCAATTAGAATCTAAAGCCTTGATTCTCTGTTTCATCCATCTATTTCATCCATCTAATTCCTCACTAATGTATTTTGCCCTTCTACGAAGGAATGATCTAATCTCAAGTCAACATTTTACACCATAGATCCACCAATAAAAGGAACGTAAGATCTATTAAAAAGCAAGACCAATATAAGCACAACAATACAACAATAGTTATCAAACCCGACAAATTAGTAATCAAGATTAGACTGAATTAGAGAATTACGCAACATCAACAGGCAGCAGCAACAGATTCTACTTCAGACTGGCCAATGTAGGATTCAGTGTGGAGATTGAAGGACCAGGACATCACCAGATCAAAAGAAGAAAATTCAAATTATTTGGACATTTTAACTCTTAACGGTACAGCATAAAACACAAGAGAATTCTCAATGTGACAAGTATATCTCATAAATCTCTAGTAACAGGGTGAAAGCTCAAAGAGATCACTTGTCTATTTTTAAACCAAAATCAATCTGCACCTAGGTGTCTTCTAATCTAATTCTATATCACTTATCAAAAACAAACAAGGGAACCTTAAATCTCCATATGTGACCCTTTTTTATTTCTTCTCACACTACGCTTTCTACTTGAAAGTTGAAAGACAATCCCTCTTTACTAAAGTCTCAAACTTATAATAAGCACCATGACCACCATCATTTCCTTATAGTGTGAGTTTAGGGCATTATAGTTACCATACTAGTAAAGCATTGGCCACTGTAATCATGGACAGTAATACGCAGCTTAAGTTGTCACAATATCAGGAAGTTCATTCTAATGAGATTATGCAGCAACCTCACAGACTTGTGTAAGAAGTTTTGGAGGTTCTATTGATAAATTATAATGAAAAATGACAAATAATATATTAAAATATGTTCTAAATTCATTTCAGAATATGCTCGTCATCATTGCAAGTTTCCTAGTTTTTTTTAACCAAAACATTTATTTGGAAACAAGAAATAGTGAATTCTCAATTTAAATTCGTTACACAGGCCATATCATATAGCTTATACAAATCTTAAAACCAAAAGCTTCATTTCAAAAATAGAAAGCCGGAAAAAAAGGCTGAAAAAGGGCATTTATGCTGACACAGATTCAAATGCAGCTGCTGTCGCCATGATCATTGACTATTAAAAGAGTATCATTAGAAATAGTGAATTCTCAATTTAAATTCGTTACACAGGCCATATCATATAGCTTATACAAATCTTAAAACCAAAAGCTTCATTTCAAAAATAGAAAGCCGGAAAAAAAGGCTGAAAAAGGGCATTTATGCTGACAGAGATTCAAATGCAGCTGCTGTCGCCATGATCATTGACTATTAAAAGAGTATCATTAGCATTTAGCAGCCATAAACGACTAAGATATTGGCGACATCTACTTACTATTTGCAGTTCCAAGCTAGACCCTGATCCTAAAAGCAGCACCTGCTAACATGGGGGAAAAACAGAAATCATTAAGTGAATGACAAAGGTCCACATTGGTTGCTCAGAACAAAGTGAAAGAAACCCGGAATTTATTTAATCCTTCATACATGACCAAAGCATATTAAAAATAGTAATAATTAATCATAAATAGATAATATTTTACTAAGAAAAACATTACATACTTTATATCTGTCATTAAACTCCATCTGTAAATGAATGAGAAATTTGCATGTCAAGAAGAAAGACAACTTTCGAAAAGTTCCAGACAGAGGAAAGATTGGAAAAAAAGAAACACAAAGCCAAGAAGATAAACAAGAAAATAACACTAACACTTGCTTCTCTACTAGTGCCCGTCAAAGAATTGGTTCTCCATGTCAAGGTGCATATGCAGTGAAATATCCAACACACCAGAGAGAGAGGGGGGGTTGTGCACCAATAGGGTGGGGGAAGCATGTCCTCAACTCCCAAAAGTGTGAACCAAAAACTACCTGTAACTTTGTGAGGTAAGAACGAAGGCCATAAGCAGACCATCATAGTTTTGCAATAACTCATTCAGAATTCCGAGTAAAAATTTATCTATAGCAGCTCCTGAGTCCTGATATATTGTCAACTGTACGAAATATATGTGCCGCTGCCACAAGATCCCCACGAGCACAGCTCAAGATATCTAGAGGACTGAAGTACTGAACACAAGTGAAGATTACATAAAAGTTATGTACAAAATACCCGAGTACTTGAAAAAGAAAAAAAAGATAGAGAGAGAACAAATGACCCACAGAAAAGAAAGGAGCACAAGCAAAGCTAAGCAAAGACTAATCCAGAAATAGTAGTAGAGAAAGGAGAACAAGCAAAGAACACATATGTTCAATTAAGCAATCAGGTAAAGCTGTCCATTTTTGAGATCTAAAGTCCTCATTGATTTTGAGAACTTCAAATTAATGACATGATGGAAATTACTGGAGAATACTGCACCACACATAGCTTCTTCGTTCGTCCACTTAGAGTAACTTACCCACTATGATGTCCGTGTCATCCTTATAGCTGAAGCTTTAAGACGCCATCAGCCCATCAGGCAAGCTCATCTCATCATAGCTTTATAGAAACAATTTATATATCACGTTAAACAAAATGAAGACAAACTACCTTCACTTGATTATATTATCAGGTGGAGTTTGCTTTGCATACCAATAAGATGTGGCACATAGGTACTTTGTAATATGCAGCAAGCTGTCCGACCTCAAGATTCGCAGAAACCACAATTCGGACAAGGAATTAGAGGCATGAACATGGGAAGAAACCACAATAATTTACTGAGGTTGCAGACTGATCCAGCAAGCACATATAATTAACAAAATGAAGAGAAGATCAAAAGGCTAAATTTAATCCAACGTAAATGGGTGATACGAAGTGGTTTTATGTAAGATAATGTCACAACATGTTCACGTCAACCTTCAAGACAAATTATATCAATTCTACAAAAGACGTGATATTAAAAGGGACCAATATTTTGATTTCTATGTATGGGTGAGATGTTACAGCTACATATACCAAATATTTCTATTCTTGAAATGGCCTTATGAGACAATATAGAAAAAGAAGGAAATTATGAAAAATAAATCAATAAACCTAATTCCACTCCTCAAGGAGTTGACCCCATAAATCACTGTCACGCTAATAATCTCCGGACTTTATTCTGTTTTAAACTATAAATTCCAACTCTCCTACTCCCAGAATCATCAGCATCTTTCAGGCTGATGTTATATTGCATCAGTATGCTTTCTTCAGTTGTTAGGCCAAAAACCAAAGACAGAGACCCTGAACAATAGAGAACTTTCTATAAATGTGGTGGTTGTTGTTGTTTGTAGTTAGTGGAATAAAGTTCCCATCCACTATCAGGTTCCTTCCGCTTTCCACCACTGCTCCCAGAACCCAAGGCTCTGAAACTGTCTCTCAGCTGCTCTTCTGACGGCCTACTCTGACCATGGGGGATGAAAAGAGGCCTGAAAAAGGTAGGATCAGGGTTTCCTGCTTCAACAGGATTAGCAAACCCAGAGTTCAAATCAAAATTGGGGCGCAAAGGACCAGCAAGGTTAAGATCAGGTGTTGCACCCATCATATTCATAACTAATGAAGGTTGACCATAGGAAGACGGAACAGTTGAGGCTGAGCCCAACATTTGAGGTAGAAATGGGGCTCCCCCGAATCAAAAACATATGGGATCGGTCCTCCCGGTCTGTAAATCTGTGCTGATGCAAGAGAAACAGCAGAACCCATTGCAAGCCCATTGTATCCATATACTGATGGAGGATACGGAACTGTAGGTCCCAGCCCCATTAACGGTCCTCCTCTCAACAAGCTAGCCTCCATCACAGGGTCTGATGCCCTCCCATTCAGAAAACGCATTGGAGTTTGAGGAAATACGTTTTTCTTAACCTTGGTTCCCATTATTGAAATAACTGTATCATCTGGTGGTCCCATACATTGGTTAGCTTTTCGCGAAAACTCCCCAAGAAAGGTTGGCTGGTCGGACAAATCATTGCAATTGGAAAGGTTGTCATTTAAATCAAAATTCCTCATGGAAGGCTGCATACATGATGAAGAGGAAGCCGGTGATGGACTTCGCTGGCAATTTTGAGGGCGAAATATAAGCCCACCCATTTTCCACTCAGATGCTGGAAGACCCCTATCATCATCAGTTTGGTTTAGATCCAGATTGAGCCTTTGAGATCTTTTAGGACTTAATTCCACTGAAGACTCACCCGACGGAAGGCTAGGTAACATCTGTTTTTGTTTACCCAGCACTAGATTGACTGTCTTATCATCCATGCCTTCAGCCACATTCAGATCAATATCAAGAAAATCTTGCCTCTGCCGTGATCCACTACTAGTGCCCCCGCCTGAAAGAGCCCTATCACTATCGGAGGCCCGACGAGGAGATGCTGGTCTAAATGCACTAGTGGCTGCAGATCCTTTCCACCCAAGACTTCCCTCAAATTGAAGAGGGCTCGCAGGCATTCCAGAAGATACAACAGCTCTGGAGGCGGAAATGATAGATACAGGGTTTGAGCAGGTATCCACTTGATGATCAGCATCCTCAGAGGAGAATTCCTGGTTCAGATCAAATTCCAAGAAGCTTTTCTCTGCATTGCTTTCTGGTTCCAGCGCAACATCAACCACCATGGAAGAATCTAAATCTTGTGAATGGTTTTTTGGATTTACCTCTGGATCACACAAACTCATTAAAGGCACCTCTCTGGACACATCAGGGGTAATTTCTGTTGTTGGTAAGTGTTTTACCGGGCCATCTATCTGCATGTTCTGTTCCCCCTTTATAGACTTTGGGCTATCTTGCTGTCTAACGCCACTACTTGATATTCCATCAGAAGAAGAAGAAGAAGAAGATGAAGATGAAGAAGAGGCAGAGCTGCCAGATTGCTCACAATAACCTCCTACCTCTCTCTCCACTTCCTTGGCAACAAGTCTAGCAACTTCTAAAGCATCAACTGTGCCATCCTCAAGGTCCATATCTCGTGTCTGCTGGATAATATCAATCGATTTGCTGGTTTTTGTCAATCTTGCAAATTCACAATTCTTGCCCATATACCTCGATTCACTTTGGTGATACCGTTTACGCTCAGTACGTTCAGCATCATCTTCCAATCTAGAAATAGATGGCGCCTGATCCTTGAATTCCTCCAAAGCAGAACCATCACCTTGTTCCAAACCATTCTGCTCACTATCATCCATCCCATTGCTTGACTCATCCACAAGCCTCTTCGTATCATATGCAGACGTAGATTTCATAGGAGATCCATCCTTGACATCAAGTGCTCTGATATCAGATTTAGCAGCAGCTTCTTCAGCAACCTTAGCAGCAGCTTCTTCAGCAACCTTAGCATCAGTTCTTGAAGAGAAGTCATTGCTACCAGAAACACCGGAGGCAGAAGTAACCTTATTACTACCTGATCTATCAGGCAACATGTCAAACTTGTTTTCATGCTTTGCATCTTCAGACGCAGGTCTAGGCTTTAAAGCCTCAGAAATCACCCCATTTGTGCCTTGCTTTAAGGCTGTAACACATGAATCCAATATTCCATCAGACGCGCATGCTTTTTCTCTGACATTATCACACACAACAGGTTCTAGCTTAGCAGGTGAGGCGACCATATCTGAGCATCCGGTTTTAGAATTTGCATGATCTGGTATAATCTGAGAACTATCCTGATCATTGGACTGTTCAACTTTCCCCTCCTCAGCACTTCCCAAATTCTGATCACCAGGGGATCTTGTTGTGGAGTCAACATCTGAGGTGAATTGAGATTCAGGAGCTTGATTATCTAGCTTTGGATCATTATAAAGTGGGGCCTTCTCAACATCCATGCTTTTGAAATCAACATCCTTAGATTTCCAACTGTCAAAGAGAGCTCTTGCCTTATCTTGAACTTTAGAGCTTTTATAACAGAGAAGACTCTTGACAGTGATGCATAATCCTGATGAAGCCAACTTTTCACCGTTTACCTGAAGTTTCTCAACTGCTAGTAACAATGCTGAGATAGCCTCTTCCACAAAGCAGTCACTCGCTTCATCAGGAAATGTTTGAGCATCCTTCAGCCACCTATCAATAAACCATAGACCATCTAACTGAATAAAAAGGTCAAGACATTCTTTGTTCTCTGTAGCTGCTATTGTGCCAGCAACAGCGGCCCACTGCCTTGTTGCATCACCAACACTCTTCACTAAAGAATTTTTCTCCTTCTGCATAAAATTAATCAACTCCTCAACACGAGCAGGGACTGTAAACCCATCTTTCATCTCAGTCAAGGTAAAGAAGTCTTCAAGTGTCATAATGCTCACATTCCACTAAGATGCTTCCAATCATATGAAAATTCAGATAACATTTCAAGTTTCATACCCATATGGAAGTGAGTGTCAAAACTACTCCACAGAGAAGTCCAGCTTTTCCGCAATGTCAAAACAGTCACCTAAAGGATAAAAATCAGGAGCACGACTGAGGATGCAGACTAAGTACACAGAAAATTGCAGTGACAAAAAAAGGAACATGCTCTACAAGGATATCTTTCTACGGCATATCCATGAGACCTAATTAACTATAAGCAGATGCTAAAAAGATGAGAAGGCAGTAAGTCAACTTCATTGCCAAAGTCAATGATGTTTCTGACATCAGGAAGATAGTTTCTTTTTCCCCCAAGGGTAAGGAATAAGTCAAAAGATCACAAAATTATTGTAAGTGTAAACTCATGATTTACTAACTAAAAGTAACTTTTTTGGACAAAATGTACCCCTTCTTCATCTAAACGTACCCATTTTTCAACTAAATGGAACCCTTGATCAACTAAATGTAACCCTTGATCAACTGAAACTCAAATCAAGACTCAAAGAGTATTTCGTTGAGCGAAAAATATTTTCCCCAAAAACTACCTATTCCATTTTTTCTTTGTTTGGTTAGTAAAGGGTGGAAAACAACTTTGTGAATAGTGGATAGTAGTTTTCCGGAGGATGGCGAACATTTTCCATCCCAAAGGAAGGAATGCCGCATCTTCCTCCTTATTCTTCACCTCCCTCTCTCCTTCCCCTCACCCATCCTCCCTCTTTCATCTCCATTCCTCCTTTTCTCTCTAACATTTCACGTACGGATTCAAACAAAGGAAAATTCATCTAAAACTGTGCTTTCCATTGGATAATTTATTTCATAGAAAATCATTTTCCATTGAAAACGTTTTTCGTCTAACCAAATGGAGTGTCAACGGCAATTCCTTATTTTCAGGGTAAGCTTAAGTACAAGAATAAGTCAAAAGATCATCACAACGTCATTCTAAATAGAAGCTCATGTTTCACTAACTACATCAATTGCATGAACTTAACTTAAAATGAAGTAAAAAAACTATATTATTTTAGCTTAGATTTCAGTTGAGTTTGTCCACTTGAAAGCATGAACTTTATCAACACATCTATAAAATGTAATATAATGTTGGTAAACATTTAAGTTAGCTTACTTCACTAACTATAACTACAAGCCATTGCAAGATCTTTACTTAAATTTAACCAAGAAACTATATTATTTTAAGATTACAGTTGAGTTTGTCCGCTTGAAAGCATGAACTTATTATCAACACAACCATGCAATGTAATATAATGACGCTAAGCATTTAAGTTAGCATACATTTACAGAAAATCAAAACCATCAAAGCTTCAAGAGTAAAGGAGCCAATATAATCCATACCAGAACATACTAAAGTGTCAAGCTCAAACTACGAACAAAAAAAATATTAAGCAATATCAAGGCTTAAATAGTTCACATATGCATAGCATCATAAGCAGTTATATATCGAACATATAAAGAATAAACCTGAACATTAGTTAAACCACAAAGTTATTCTGCTAGATTTCCACAAATTTTGGTATACATACAATTTTTACAAAAATCAATTTACTGAGCTAATATTATTAGACTTCTCCATTGAATACTTATGGATTACTAAAAAATTCTATAAAAAAGCATTTACAAAAATATGATCAGAGAATCCCAAATTACCTTCTACGCGCTGAAAAATCAATGGATCAAATCTTCTACGCAATTCGAACTTCAACTGGAAAGATAGAAAATCAAAGAATTAGCTTGTATGAAAACTATTAAACGAAAATTTTGAACAAAAAAGTGATATCTTACCAAATTCCATTGGAACCTCAGCGTTTTCTTCTTCCAGATCCGGAAAAAGCTTCACTATACAATTTCAAAAGAGGAAGAGTGAGTAATAGAGATTAATGGAATCAAAAACTAAAAAAAATAGCGTCAACGACAATAACTTAAACCTAAAACTTGAAACGAAAATTAAAAGCTTACCTTCAATCTTCAATGGAGGTTGAGTGAAACGCTAGCAAAAGTTATTTGAAAGAGAAAGAGGAATGAGGTACAGAGAGTGAAAGCGAGAGAAACAGCCGTTTCGAGAAGAGAGAGTAGGAGAGAGAAAACTTCTGGTAGAAAAAATCAAGAATCCCTATTTCGAAGAGTGTGAGAGTACGAGAGAGAAACCCAATACCTTTGGGTAATTCTGAGTTGATCACGTCCAGCCCGGCCCGAACAAACGCGCTACGGGGTATATTCTTCCGGCCCGATCTTCGGGTTATAGGAATGATTTTAAGGAAATCTTGTTTTGAGTAAAGCGGTTAAAGGTTGACACGACACGATCACACGAATCGGATATGGAAAAAAAGGGTTAGTGTCAAATTTTTTCAACACGTTTATATAAACGGGTCAACATATGTTTTATTGTTTAATAAATGGGTGGGTTAGTGTTGAGATTTTCAACCCGAAACTAACACGACTTTACACATTTAACTTAAACACATAGGAAAATTTAACATTTTAGCACCATTTATGGTGTAAGGTGGCAAAACATTAATAAATTCTTTAAATCTTTCTAATATACTAGCAAGTTACTCCTAAATAACAAACATGCGTCCATAAATATTGGACATAAAAAATTAATTTATTGTTAGAATTTTTTAGTTATTTTCAATAAATAGATTATATGGGTCGGCACGAGTAACCGCTTAATTAGATAGGTTGGGTTAGTGTCAAGGGGTTTCGACACTATTGGCTAAACGGGTCGGGTTAGTGTCAAGGGGTTTCGACACGATTAGTAAATGACACAAACACGAAATAGACATGACACAGCCAATTTGACAGCTCTAGTTTTAAGTACTTCTTATATAACATTTTTTGAAATAATTACCTTTCTTAAATTATTTTTTTTCCCTAATTGAACTACTTGCTTGTCCTGAATTATTGGTTTTCCTACCTCTAAAGGAAATTTGTCCATTTTTCCGTGAAGTGGTGCCCACTCTCATGAGTCCGGATCTTCTAGAGTTTTAATAAAACTCTACAAGATAGAGTTGTATTTGAATCATACATTTTAAAATCATGGGCTCATATTAGTGGGAGGGGAAAATTAGGGGGTGGATTTTGATGAGAAAAAATAGAGGGGATTTTGGAAAGATAATATATGAGTCATTGATTTTTTATTCAATGGTTGATATTACTCAAACTCTACCTTATAAAGTTATTTCAGAACTATAGAGGATCCAAACACCACTCTCATTCCCCCCTCCCCAATTTTTCCAACATTTCTCCCTGGATTTAGCATATTATGCCTTCCATCCAACTTCAAACAGAATTTGTCAATCTTTTTTCAAATTAAATCAATCTTCACAAATCTGTTTAGGGGCTTAGCATTATTGTTCATGGCAATTTTAAGAAAGTTTGCATTTTCAACAACTCAAAGTAAATTTCAAGTTTCAATTATGAAAGTAGGGTTCTTAACAAATTGTGGCGTTTTTAAATTGGAAGTTTTTCAATACTAGGGCTTCCAATACGAACTGAAGAATGTATTACATTGAAGATTATTAATCATATCTTTTGCTCAACATTGATTCAATTATGCGCATTCCATTACCAATTACAATCCCCTATTTTCATAAGGATCCTAATTTAACAAAATCCCCAATTATGTACGAACCCTAATCCACAAAATTAAAACAACAATCTTACTTTACTTGGATAATTAGCTCTCCCCCTGAGTGTGAAATGAGAATACGCAAAACTTCGAATTCAGGTTTTTGAAGTTTTTTTGAACAAAATTTAAGGGACATGATGTTTGAAAAAAGAAGAATAAGGTTATAACTAAAACCGTCGAAGAGAATATGTCGAACAAATGGGAAAAAAGGTCATAAGTGGGTCACACATAACAGACTATGGACGAAATTCGTTAAAAGGTAGCAAAACCAACGATTCAGGAACTTGAAAGGTAGTTAAATTAGAGAAAAGTTTAGAAAGGTAGTAATTTTAAAAAAGAAATATAAGAAAGGTAGTAAAAACAAAAACAAAAACTTGATGTTTAAGCCCTATTCACTTCTCATTATTGCTTAATTGATTTTGTATTACTAAATTGAACTTTTTTTTTGAAGAGGGGAATGATAAATTTCATTAATTACAAGTCATACATCATCTAAAATCGATATTAAAGAAAAAGAAACACAACCTTACTTGAGCAATGAAGTTCTTCTATGATAAAATATGATAATAACGAACCAGATCTAACAATATATTATAGTCCTTGTTTCTTCGTTGAATCATGTATCCTTGTATGGTAGCGTATATCGTTAGGACATAGTTTTGAGAATATTAACTGAACTTGATTTTTGCTTAACTGAACTTATATTAACTAAACATTTGTTGTTTTAACTAAGCCGATCTATTTTTTTGAATTTATTGTCACTTATTGAAATGGATTTTTCCTAATATAAATATTGTAGGACATCTTTATATTTTATGTAATAATATTAATTATAATATTAAAAAATTGAAATATATTTTTAACAATTGTGTTATTTTAAATTCATAACATTATCATGTTTATCGTAATTAGTCATTATTCACCTTCTTGATATTAGTGGTCGATATAAATACCGATTTCACTTAGTGTTTGAGCTAAAGGGGCCACTTAAATGATAACCTAAACAAATTATGACTCGTTTAAATCCCTTCGATAATTTGCTTTTGAATATTGTTATCATTATTGTTATAATTTATTTCTTCTTGTAAATAATTATTTCATCTAAATTGTATTATTTATGAATGTGTACAAGTAAATGAACAATAATAATCATCATAATGTAATAAGGTTAATGCTTCCAAATCAATACTCCATATTTATTTCTTGTGAAAGAAAAGAACATGGTTGCTTCAATTTACATTAGTATATTAGATTCTGTTTATTGTCTCCCTCCTCATTGTATCTATTTGATTCTTTTCTATAAGGAAAGACTAACTAGGACTAGACCTAATCAGGAGGCTAATCTAAGACATCTCTACGGACGATAAGGGAAAAGGGGGAACAAAAAAAAGGGGAAAATAGTAACATAGAGAAGAAGCATTGTCACCCTTATGCGCCATAAATCAATCGCCTGATTTGCTAGCAATGCAAGAAGTGGACCCGCCGAAACTTAGCCACGTCTTGACCTATATGACAAATTAAAGAGTTAATAATCTAAGGAGGTTTCCTAATATTATTCATAACATTCATGACTGTCAAATTATCTCCTTCAATAACAATATTATCAATATTTAGATGGAAAGCAACCTTAATACTTTCTCTAAGGCCCCAAGTCTCGACATGAAGAATAAAAGAGGAAAAGTCAATAGAATTAGCACCCGCAAGAAAGACTTTTCCAAGATGATTTGTGACAACAAATCCAAACACAACCATTCCATTTTGGAGCTTAGACCCATCAAAACTTATTTTGAACTGACCTTGGCTAGTGGGAGATCAACAGATAGCCTTCCCGGAGCTAAAAGTGTTGTTAATCGGAGAGTTGAAGGTCGGGAGGTTAAGGGCTTGATCTAATAGAAGAATCGATCCAATCTTTAATTTGAAAAACTTATATAAAATTATACTAATTTGACAAGCATTAAAGGGAGTGTCATTAAAAATAATGGGGAATATCTACATGGCGGACCTTAATTATTTGGAATTCTATATGGTGGAAAGAAAAAAAATGGATCCTACAAGGTGACCTTGTGCTATTGAAAAACAAAGAAAAGTGACATTAATGACATTTTCCATTCAATTTTCTGTTAATTAATTTTTTTTAAAAAGGAAAAATCAATTTTTTTTTTTTTTTTTTGTAATTTCCCCCCTCCTCCCTCTCCTTTACCAACCCCACCCCTGCCCTACCCGACCACCCATTGACCACCATACACCAGTCTTCCTCTTCCCTGCACTAATTAATCTACCCCCTCCCTCGCTCATAATTCAGTTCAAAATCCGACAAATTCTTCCAACTGAAACTTGGAAAAGCAGAGAATCATGGCGTGCACAACACCACTCTCTTCCACCCGCTACCGCCTACCAGTTACTCTTACCAAACCCATCAACAATCACCACTTTTACATCAAATCTTCGCTACCCAACTCAACTTCGAACAATCCCATGCAAGAAAAACCCACTAAAACTCACTAACATTAAAAATAAAATTTCCAAATTCCAGGTCAACGTCCGAAAAACAAATACAACAACAACGGATGATATTTCAGAGTCTGAAATTGAGTGCATTGGAACATGCATAGAAGTGGAATGCGTAATTAATGATGAAAAATTAGAGAGAAATAAAGATGAATTAGGGAGTGAATTTGAGTTATTAGGGAATTTGTTTGAATGGGCAGTGTTGATTTCACCCTTTTTTTTTTTTGCAGAACTGTAATGGTGGCTATGAAGGAGGTTTTGCCGAAAGTGGGTCCCTTTTTTGTCGCCTCGTTTCGGCTGATCTGGCGGGGTGGTTGTTGATTGGGTATGTATGACTAAACGGCTAATGAGGGAGGAAGAAGAGGGAGGGGGTCGGGGGTGATGAGCTGTGGGGTGGGGGTGGCGCAGCACGGGTGGGGGTGGGGGGTGGGGGTGGGTGTGGGGTGAGGATGGGGATGGTGCTTGTTAAGGAGGAGGGAGGAGGGATGAAGGAAAGGAGAAGTTAATTTTTTTTATTTTTTCTTTTTAAAAATTAATTAGTTAACATAAAATTGGATGGAAAAGCTTAATAATGTCACTTTTTTTTCTGTAAAACTATACTATATAATAGGGTCACTTTGGAGAATTCATTTTTTTTTCTTTTCACCTTATAGAATTTTCCATAATCAAGGGATACCATGTAGAATTTCCCAAAATAATTTTATTATGAGCGAACCGAATAAACCATGAAGTTATACATGGATAGTTGGGTCATTTGGCAAGAAGAAAGCTTTTGATGACAAATATCAAGATTAGCACGAAAAGAGTCGAAAGTTGCATCTAAGGGGAGGAGAGGCCGATTATGATCGATCATCATGAAGGCACTGGATAGTATCATGAAGAAAGTTACAAAAGACGAAAAGATGGAAATTACTTTGTGGTGATTACAGAGAATACATTGTTGAAGAGTGAAGATTTCCAATAATTGTTTAAGACGATCCTTAGTAGGAAGACCATCATTACAAATATTCCATAATAAAATCCTAATTTTAGGAGGGATATTTTGTTTCCAAATCCAATTAAATTCCACTTTAGAAATATCACAAGGATTTATGCCTTGAACTGAAATAAAGCTCCTGATTAAACTGAATATTCTCCGCCTGGGAAAGGCCCCAAAAAATATTATCAGGAATTTGATTAGAAGGGATGAAAATCTTAACAATATCTTCACAAATATGGCCAGGGACATAGAGATGTAACTTATGAATGATCCAAATTTCATTTTCATCAATAAAGTCATGAACTAATAAATTTGGATCCATATTAGGAACCTGAATAATATTTTGCAAAGGAAAAGGAAGCACCTAATTATATGTCCAAAAATTCATTTTAGAGCCATCTCCTACTTGCCGTTGAAGATCTTGTTCCTCACTGTTTCTAATTGATTTCCAAATCTCTTGTGCTATCTTATTTTTAACTTCATTCATTTGAGTCTATTTGTCTTCTTCGAACATAGAAAAATCGATTCTAGGTTCAACACGTGCAACAGTTTGCGATATTGGTACTTCTAACTTGCACAAGCGGATATAACTGTGAAGGGTAAATGTCGATCAGATAATAGCCGATTGATAAGATTCAGCAATCTGAGGCATATTCTTCAAAACTTTCCAAATTGATTTTAACTAATTAAAAGTCATGAACTTCATTTTACTGAACTAGTATTTGTTAAACTAATATTTACTAAAGTTAATCTATTGTAATGTAAACCCTTCTAAGCTTAATGTAATACTTAAGACCTCGAGATTTATGGCTTGTGATATTTTTTTTTTTTTTTTAAACTACAGTTCTCATATATAGTTGTGTTCATATATGCTCCTGCACAAAATTCCTTCAAAGAGGGATTTTGAAATGAACTATCTGCAGATCTGAATTCCCTTTCTAAGCCTTTCATAATTGGAAAAATTGACAGGAGAGGTCTGAACTTTGGCCGATAATTTTTAAAAGGTACCAACTTTAGTTTAACCTGTGGAGGTCCCAACTATGGGGGGCATTGTTTTTCATAGGGCCTAGTTGACTTGTGACTGGTTGAATAGGTTAAAAATTCGCGTGTTTGCGGTTTTTAAACCCCCCCTCCCTCTCTCCCCTTTCCCCCTCTCATCTCTCTTCTGTCAGCGTCAGCCCTACGCTGCTGCCTCTCGCCGGAGCCTCGCTCTGCTGCCGTCGCCGCCTTTCCCCTCCCCGCCGCGCGCGCTAGTCCTTTGCCGCTTTTATTGCTTGCGCACCGCGTGGTATTGAAATCAAATGTAATCTATCAACATTTGGGTATTGAATCGAGGTGGAGGAAGTGAGAGATTGGCGACGGAAATCACGAATCCGATGGAACCAACGCTTAACGACGGAAGAAACGCGGCCATCGACGGCTGAGGAGAGAGAATATCGGCGACGGTAAAAATGGCGATCGACGGCGACGCGGAAGCGCTGACGGAGTTGAAGCTGCAAGAAGCGAGCATTGGCCTTCAAAAGATCTCCTCTATCAATCCAATGGTGATACCGGTATTGATGTCCCACCCTTTTAGTGGTGGACGGAGGAGAGAGAAAGCGGATCTTCCCACTTGCAATCGGGCAATCCTATCACTTTTCCTCCTTTTCTATCAACATTGACCACCTCTTTTTTCCCTTCTCTAATTCTACTGTTAATCATCATCATTATCTCCTTCACCCTCCATTTTGGCAGATCAAAGCTCCATCTTGCTCCAATCTCTGCCTCTCTCCTCCCTACGCTGCCCCGGTTTGCTTACCTCATATCGAGTTCTTAGAGGGACGACGTTTCGCTTACGAGGACTTTAGAGGAGAGGGTGGTAAACTGGTGATACGTCGCCGCAGAGAGGAAGGAGGTTGGAGCAAGATGGAGTTTACTAGCAGGCGACAGGAGTTGAGGAGAGAGAAAGAACTGGCGGAAGAAATAAATGGGGTGGGGGGAAATTTTTAAGTCATGTGACTTTTAATGAAGTCATGTGATCTGTTTACTTGCTATATCAGGTTGATAACCTGCTGGGCCCTATAAAAAACAATACCCCCCAAAGTTAGGACCTCCACAGGTTAAACTAAAGTTGGTACCTTTTAAAAATTATCGGCCAAAGTTCAGACCTCTCTTGTCAATTTTTCCTTCATAATTCGGGGGACTGTAATAAGATTAGTAAGTTTGAAGACAAAGATGGTGGTGCCAGAACTTCCATTAACATATTAGCCAGAATTAGGAATTTATTACTCAAGTTTCATTTAGCGAGATGCAATGTACTTGGAGGAAGAAGAAATATGACCATAATAATATTCTTGAATGATTAGACAAGGGTTTTGCTAGTATTGATTGGATTGCAAAATTTCCCAAAGCTATTATTCATCACAATATTTTCACCTTGTCAAACCATTGCCAATTTTTTTAAACTATCTCAATCAAAACACTCAAAAGCTCATCCTTTCAAGTTTGAAAAAATGTGGTGTTTGAGAAAAGATTTTGACATTTCAATAAAGAAAACGTGGTGCGCAAGATTTCAATAATCCTATATGTATCGTCTCATGAAGAAATGAAAACTTCTTAAAAAAAAAGCAAAATAATCGAACAAAACCAGGCTTGGCAATATATTTAGACAAATTAAATTAGTAGACACAAAACTAGAAAAAAAAAACCCAAGTTGAGATGTGTAAAGACCCTAATAATGAAGTTTTACATAGAAAAAAATATATTCTGTTAACTAAAAGATGCAAATTATATACTTACAATGAGAATTATTGCAAACAAAAAAAAAGAGGGTAAAACTTCCTATTTGTCCTTAGGGGATAATAATACAAAAATTCATGCTTATGCGTTAATTCAGCGTAACAAAAATCAAGTTAAAAGTTTAAGAGATAAAAATAACATCTCTTCCAACCCTGACATTATCACTCAAACAATTACAAATGCTTTTAAATATTGGTTTCCAAAAAATGAGAATTGTCATCTCAACGAAGAGGTTGACTTCGACCTTATTCAACCCATTATTTTTGAAGAAGAGAATCAATGGCTTATTAGCGAGGTAATTGATGTTGAAATTAAATAGACTGCTTTTGATTTAATAAAGCTCAAGGTCTGGACGCCTTATTTTTTCAAAAATACTGGAATTTAGTTGGTAATTCAGTAACAAGAGCAGTCAAAGCTTTTTTTCACTCCGGAAAATTTTTAAATGAAATTAATCATACCTTTATTACTTTAATCCCAAAAATAGAAAATACAGATAACCCATCTCATTTTCGTCCTATCAGTTTATGCTCCACAATATACAAGATTATTTATAAAATTATTGCCAACTACCTTAAAATTGTATTAGGGAAAATTATTCATCCTATTCAAGGAGCCTTTGTCTCCGTCAGGCTAATTCAGGACAATATCTTGTTAGCGCATGAAGCCTTTCACGCGTTTAAGAAAAAACAAGGAAAAGAAGGTTGAATTGCTATTGAACTTAATATGGAAAAAGCATATGATAGGTTGGAATGAGATTTCAACTTTTTCATGCTTCCTAAGTTGGATTTTTGTCCCACTTGGATTTTGTGGATCCGTAATTGTATCTCCACTGTCTCTTTCTCTGTTCTAATTAATGGTCTTCCTGGTGATAGATTTTACCCGTCGAGGGGGATTCGTCAGGGAGATCCACTGTCCCCATACATTTTTATTCTATGTGCAAAGTTGTTAGCTAGACAAATTCATGTGCATGGCTATGACAACAGTAGACAGTTAGGTGTGTCAGTAGGTACATCAGGCATGAAATTCCCTTTCTTAACCTTTCACTAGTGGGAAAAAACGCAAGGGCTGCGATGCAAGGGCTGCGGATTATTGAAAAACGCAGCCCTTGATAGTGAAGGGCTGCGGTTAGCCCGAAAACCGCAGCCCTTCACAAAAGGGCTGCGATTTTCTTACCAACCGCAGCCCTTCACGTTCTTCTTTTCTTTTTTTTTTTTAATATTTTGCGCGCTTATACTTATACACACTGCTTCCCTCCCTCCCTCTAATAACTCGCACGAATTCCCTCCCTCCCTCTAACTCGCACAGTTATCTTCTCTCTCTTTCCCAGTTAACGTTCGCCGGAGCCTCGCGCTTCGCCGCCGCCGCTGTCATCTCCTCTACTCGCCGTCGTCGTTGTCATCTCCTCTGCTCGCCGTTGTCCACAAACTCACCTCCTCCTTTCGTTTATCGCGCGACTACTACTGCTGATCGTCCGGAGCTCCGGTTTACCTCGACGCCGTTCTGGACTACCTCGCCGCTGAGGTATATTCTCTCTCCTCTCTTTTAATTTTATGTTTTTACCTGATTTTGCTTGTTTTTTTTGATGATTTTCGTGGATCTAGGGTTTGAAATTGTTTCTTGCAATGGCTTGAGTTTCTTTTGTTATTGATTTAAGTTACTCCCATTCTTGCGTTTTTTGTTGTTTGTTTGATTGATTTTGTCGAACTTAGGGTTTGGGTCTTCTTTAGGATCTTACAAAACTTACTTTGAATTACAACAATTGTTCCTCATTATGCAATGAATTTGAGTTTGCGAATGTTTATTTGTTTGCGAATGTTACATGATGAAGTCTGTTAAAATGAGGTTTCAAAATGCTTAAATTGCAAGCATGTACATTCACACTCAGGTCGTTTTTTGCATGTATGCTTACTCAAATATAATTGCTGTTCCATTCTCGACATATACTGCGTGAAATCATGTCATTTTGTTAGTTCTTTCTAGAAGTTGGTCTGTCTTAGATGGAGCAGAATACTGCAGACAACCATAAGTGCAGTTCAATATGGCTTGATTCTTTAACCGAAGATGTGATGAAAGAAGTTTTGTGTTTTATCAGCTTGCGAATATTATTGCGGCTTTACCGAGAAAGTTGGTGGTGTTTGTTACGCATCACCATCCCGATCATGTGGATGGTAAGCATTAATTTTTTCTTTTTCCAATTAAATTGGTTCTGATGGAAAATAGAACACTCTCAGGTGCCTAACATCGCTATCATTGATGAAAGTGCGATTGGGTGGGGTCTGCATCCTTTCTATTTTAAAAATGTTCTTTTGATGAATGGTTGATTGATGAGCTCTAATGCTGATCTTGGATAAGCCATGTTTTGGTTTATGCTCTTGGCATCACCTGTTGTCTTCACTGAGCTGCGAGCTTGATGTTATCGCAAATGTTTTTGTTCTGTCTCTTCATTATCTGGTCTGGATGTTTAGCACTAAATTAGATTATAGTTGCTTTGTGAAGTATTTTTGTATAGTATCTTCGATCTCGCACCTCTTTTTAGCTATCTTAAATTCAAGATTTGAGGTGGTAAATTTTGAAAGAACATGCTCTTATCGTGTTGCAGACACCTGAGTTTTTCTACTTGAATGAAGAAACATGCTTCCCCCCATTGTTGCCCCCCCCTGCTTGCACTCCCCCCTTTGCACTCCCCCGCCCGGCCTCCCCGGCCCTCGCTAACCCTCCCCCTGCTGCACTCCCCCCTGCACTTGCCCCCCCACTCCCCCATGTTGATGAAATATCTCGTTGCGTCTGCTAGGACTCCTCTTGCTTACGCCATTGTTCTGCTGCTTATCGGCTTAGATGGTTTGTCTCACGAGGTTTCTTTTTTGAAATCTTTTTAATGAAATTTCTATTATGTCAATAGTAATTTGAGGTTTAAATAGAATTGATGAATGTGGTATTGGTGGTTGCGGGTTGAGCATCCGCATTTGGGGCGAAATGTATGCTTTGATTATTCCGTGTGCGCTTACGGCTCTTGATCATTGGTCTTCGAAGTTAAAGTATGCTTCTTGTAATATTGAGTATTGGGTTGTTTTGTTATTTGGTTGGCATGTGTTGGGATGATGTTGTTTGGTTTAGTTGTATGGTGAAATTACATTTTTTGTCGCGTCATCGTGCTTAAATTTTCTTGGATTAATGTATTATGAGCATTTAGTTGTGATATGCAAATAGCTTCACTTAAAGCCTTTCGATACATTTGGGGTAATACTTTGTAAATGTTTCGAACTTTCTCGAATCTTATTTAGGGTCTTATATGTTTACATGAGGTAGATATAGATATATACACTCCATGAGAAACATCAAGAACACATCCCCACCTTCCAACGTCAATATAATACATGTCTAGAACACACCCCCCTCCCGAGCCCCCGCACACACACCCCCCTCCCACAAAGACACACCCTCCCCACGGCCCAAGCATAAACACCCCCCCTTCCACATCCCTTGTACACAACCCCTACCATGCACGAGACCCCTTGCTCCACGGCCCCCCCACCTCTGCTGTAGCACCTAGGGGTGTGCACAAACCGGTCCCGGACCGGAATTTGGACCGGACCGGACCGGGCGGTCCCCGGTCCGCCGAAAATCGGATTCCGGTCCAAACCCGGAAAATTCGGTCCGGACCGGTTGGACCGGAATTTATATAATTTTAGTAAAAAAAAAAAAAATTTATATGTTAAAAAAAAAATTAAAAGGTAGAAAATTAGAAACTTGAAACCTACTATTTATTCTTTTTAGAATTATTGACATTAAAATTATTAATTTTTAATGTATATAATTTATAAATATATTTAAATAAAATAAAAAAGATTTTTTTTTTTGAAAAAAAAAAGTCCGGGTCCAAGAGGTCCAGGACCGGACCGGGAATTTTTCCTGGTCCGGTCCCGATCCAAGAAAACCCCGGATTCCGGTCCACCGGCCCAGCCTGGTTCGGTCCCGGCCCGGTCTTAGACCAAGTGCACACCCCTAGTAGCACCCCCATCCCCTAAATCCCCCGCACACCACCCCCATGCACAGACCCCCTTGCTGCACACGCACCCCCTCCCACAACCCCGCACACACCCCCCTCCCACGCCCCCCGCACACACCCCCTCTCCCACAACCCCCGCACAACCCCCCCCCCACAACCCCCGCACACACCCCCCCGTTGGCTTAGATTGGATGTTCTTTCTTTACGTTTTGCTTTGTAGTTGTCATGATTTCATAATATTAACAATCATGTAACTTATCTTTATCGATGCTTAAAGATGCTGCATTTGTTGACGTTATTGCCAAGGATAAGACCGATCGGTACTCAATCTCGAACCATCTCATCCTTCTATTTATCCCCCTTCTATTAACTTATCTTAGAATTCTTTTTCCGATTATGTTTTAGAAATTAGAACCATCCTATCCGAAGTTGATTGTTCGAGGATGAACCTTATTTATCCCCCTTTTCCCCTTAGTTGAAGATGATTGTTCGAGGAATTAGTATGGGCATTGTAGCCCCTTTGGGATCATGGTGTTGGTTTTATTGAATCGTTTTGGCATTGATTGATTGTTTCATGCATAAAGTTGGTGAACATTAGTTAGTTAATGGTTTTTGTGGGATTTCTTGGCCTACTATGCATCTAAGTGGTTACGGCTTGATATTTGTGTGATTTGTTGGCCTAATAAGCAATTAAGTGGATGTTTTCATGGTTTTTTGTCTCTTGATTCATGCAAAAACATGATGGTATAATGTAATCTTATGCATTTAGTGTCATCAAATGTAATTTGACAAACTATTATAATCATCTAAGTTTGTTGATTCATTTTCAATTACATTTGGGGTAAGTAGAGAACATTTTTTTTTGTTTAATCATGTCAAAAAACTCAGTTATGGGAGATTAGAACAACATATAACAATTAATTATGGACAAAAAGAGTAAAGGTATATAGTAGTGCATAAAATAGTTGTAAATTTATGATAATAAGCATGCTCGCCTTTACTCCCCGCCCGCAAATTCCCCCCCGCACACCCCCTGCACTCCCCGGCCCCTCCCCCCATTGCTTGAATCTTTGCCCCCGGTTGCACTCCTCCATGCCTAGCCTCCCCAGCCCCTGCCACCCTCCCCCCTGTTGAACTCCCCCTCCCTGCACAGGCCCCCGGCCCACTGCACACCCCTTCCTGCCCCCGAGCACAAGGTATTGATCTTACCTCTGAATCTAAAGTTGATTATCATTGGATTTGGAAGGGTGATATCCCGTTAAAGGTTTGTAATTTCCTTCGGAAAGCGTGCAATGACGACCTCCCCACCAAGGATAGATTAGAGCAATCTAAGGTCTATAGCCCTCAACAATGTGTGTTTTGTCAACACTATAAAGAAACAACTACTCATCTGTTTTTCCAATGTCCATTCACTATCGATGTTCTCCTAAATCTAAAGTCAGTCATAACTGGCCCATCATTCCTAATGGGACTAACTTTTGTTCTGTTCAAGAAAATCTTAATTTCTGCTACAAAACCGTGTCTCTTAGTCAATCTTTGCAACTTGTGCTTACATGGTGGTATTTGGTTCGCTCGCAGTAAGATCATCTTTAATTACACTGCAACTTGTGCTGGACCTGTGGACATGAATTCTCGCATTTCTTGGACCGTAGACCGAACCAAAATTTTTAGGTCCGGTCTTAGTTTTGGACCGGAAAAATCAGGCCAGGTCTAGGTCCAGACCTTTTTGAAAAAAAAATACACCTATATATTTTTTTTTTCGCATTTGTTTTCGACTTTAATCTTCTTGGATCTGTTTGCACCTCTTAGAGGAAGGAGAAAGGAGGTAGGGAGTTAAAGAAATAACTTAAAAGGTTATATTTGAAATTTGGGGAAGAGGAAGTAAGTTAAAAAAACAGATTTTTAAAAAATAATTAATTGGGTTTCCGGACCGGACCGAAAACCCGGAATTGTGGTTTTTCGCGGACCGAGGACCGTACCTGAATTTTTGGTCTTGTCTTGTCCGGTCCAAATTCCAGTCCAGTTCGGTCCAAATCCAGGTCCGACCATGGTCTTTGCATACCCCCAGATGCAGGTATTGAGGCAAGGAGCTTCAACAACGTCGAATTTTCTCACTGTTTCTAGGAAGCAAATCAAGCGACGGATTACATGGCGCATAAAGGCCACAACTCCTCCGATTTACTCTATTGTTTCCCACCTTTTCCTACGAATTTTTCTGTCATCATCCAAAAGGATGTTCAAGGGTGGCCTCATGGTAGCAACATGTATGAGAGCAGAAATAGGAGTAGGACCCTCCATAGCATCGGGTAACCATAAATGAAGGGGAAATTGAGCAGATTTAGCAACAGCACCAACAAATAACAATAAAAAAAATAAAATACAAAATAAGAAATTGACCTCATTATCATTAATTAAATTATTGAATATTTCAAACAAATCCTGAAACTCAAAACTAAATCCACAAAAAATTATCTTGGATAATATGTTTGTGAAAATGTATGTATAACAAAAAAACGAGCCGCACTTAAAATTGGATCAAGTTCTAATTGTTCAATCTGACTCCGTAGTGATAAGATCAGTTAAGCCCTATTTGGCTACTCCAGGAGCGGTCAAGCCCTAGTTTTTCTTTCCTTATAAAAAAAATCTATTTTTACCTAGCTAAAGTGATTTTTGCGAAACCGAACCGACATTTACCATATATTAAACTTATTTTAACTGAAATAAACTTATTTTTACTGAATTGAACTTATTTTTACATAAATTTATTTTTTAAGGTGAACAAATTAGGGCTTTATTCGTGCAAAATAGTTTTTGGTCTAAATTGCCTTTAGGCCTGAAGAAATTAGGCTAACTCGGGTGGATTTATAAGATTTGGGCACTAAAATTTAGCTCGAAAGTTTGGCTCAGCTCGATTTGGCCTTGATCACCTCTACCTTCCTTTACTTAATATTTTATGTCTGAAATAAGGCAGTGTCAATACTACCCGCAAGATCAAAAATCAATGGCTAAGATCTTCTATCTTAACATTTCAGCTTAAGCATTGGTTTTAACACGATACTATTCCAATATTTTTCCAAATTTCATATGAAAGGGTTCTTATACATGCCTCTTTAGATATTTAAATGAGTTTTTCGACATTAATTACTTTATAAAATCAACTTTTTTTTTCTTCAAATAAACACATTATAAAATCGACTTTTTTCAAATAACCACATTATAAACACTTTACTTTTAATAACCACCTTATATGATGCTTTTGTTTTTAGATTCCCATCAATTAACAAATTTCGTGGAAAAAAAGAGAATGTTCCGTGTGAAGATGGACATTTTTTGATGGAATCTATCAACTAGCAACTATCAAGAGATTTCTATCATTACATACTCCAAAGAATAAGGGTTAATAGTCGATCGTTGGAGTCACATGAAGTAGTTGTTATCGTGTAATATCTGAAAGGAATCTAGTATTTATAGCAACTTTCGAAATAAAACCTTGTATCATATGTAAAAAAATGTATATGTAAACTATGGATACATCTTTTATTCTTTCTCAATCGTTGTAGGAACTACTTTTGATCATATCTTTTTCCAAAATAGTATACCATAATCTTTGTGTGGGATATGGTAATCTTTATGTAAACTTTGAATATCTCTTTTCCAATTGCAGTACCACTACTTTCTATCAGAATCTTTTCCAAAAATGTCTTTTCCAATTGTAGTACCCAATATTCACTATGTTTGACAAAAATTTATGGGAAATTCTACATGGTGAATTTCTAATTTGCATTTTTCTATTTGGTGGTTGATAAAAAAAAATGTATATCAAGTGACCTCCAACTTTATGTATATATACACATAGTGACTGTATGGGATCTGTAACGACTTTCCTACCGGTCCAGTTAGATCGCCATTGACCGTCATGGTCAACTCCGTCAAAGGAGTCCTACCTGCTGAGTAGGATTCAAGCCCGATTCCGACGTATTCATCATGCCGGTTAGGTTTGTATACCTTACCGGTGTCCATCACCTGGGCCACTGCCAAATGGGCTGAGTTGATCCGGTACTTACTCAATGCGCCTATGGGCCTAAAGATAAGTATCAAAAGAGGATAGAATTATACCCAACCAATAGGAGCAGAGTCCTACCTTGCTAAGGACACTGCCGGCTCCTATAGATACCCCCATGATCTGAGTCATAAGGTACGTTCACATATACTAATACAATACACTTGAGACATCCCGTCTTTAATCTTTGCTGACTTAGGCATCGGAGGGGCGTTCCTCGGATCAACCCCCGAGGTTAGTTTACGTGTTCTATCTTGCAGGACTTTAAACCGGCTTGCATACGAAGGAGATACCGGTTCACACCCTACCATTTATTCCATACCGGAACAGTGACCTTATTAAACTTATATTAAGCTAACCCATCACAACCACAACATGCCCTACCACCACCACAAACACCCAAACACCATCCCATCCACCCAAAAAAACACCTCTTTTGCTCTCTTTTTTCCACCACCCATATTTCTCTCTCCTCCCTCCTGCTATCTTACATCAAAATAGAATATAAAGGTTCAGTCTGATGTGAGAAATACATTCGGGCTGACAGACAGTATACAAAACATGCAATATTGTAGACCTATGAGTTTATGACAGTGGTGACCTTATCAGTTCTTTTAAGATTACATATGTGAAAGTAACTGATGGAGCAAAAATATCCAACTTTTCTCCTCTTCAATTATAAGCTTGATAGTCAGTAATCTACAACTCAATTTTTTTTAAATTTTAGTACATTGGAAATGATTACTGATACCATTAGCAAATTTAAATATATAATTAGTTTTATTCTGTTAGTTGAGAGCCCAAGACTTGTGTGCTAGAAGGAAAGAATGAGATTAGGTGTGTGACGAGTGTTACTAGTATCTTGGTTGAGGGGGGAAATTCAAACTTCTAAGGATGTTCTCCTAAAACATATTTCCCGTTCACAAGTACAAGTTTTTATGGTTATTTTGTCTGGAGCGAAATTTTGGGCTGGTGCGAAGTGGGTAGACCCACTGCCATTCGTTCGATGGCCTGGGTGGCAGTATAGGGGTGTGGATTGGGGTTTACAGTGAGAAAGGGGATGAGGGAAGAGAGAGAAAGAGTTAGGTTTAATTGGTTAGCTACCAATTAATAAAATAATGTCACTAGGTAGAATTTGTCAAAGTTGGGAGTCACTTTATATTAATTTTTTTTGCCCAGCCACCATATAGAAAAATTGAAAGTTGGAGCCACCATGTAAAATTTTTCAAAATTTATTCACTTTACTTTTTGGTAGTTTAATATGTTTCACAAAAATTAAGTCACTTATATATATATTTTAGCTTGGGATATAAGACTCACTAAATCATCTAAAAACTTTTACACTGACATATTCGTACTTAATAATTTTTTCTCTGTCCTTAACCCCATATTTCCATTGTTCTCATCAACTTTTCCCTCATTTTCTTAGTTTTGATGAAAACCAAAGTGAGTAAATCTTTGTAAAACGTATGCTGGAATGGTATGTAATAATCTTTGTATGTGCTATAAACTTGTACTAATTACTGCAACTTTTGAATTAAGTCCGCAATAAGAAAATAGGAAAATTTGTCAAAAAACACCTTTTATATGTTACTTCTTGTGAAGAACAACTTTTCACATTATGATAAGTATTGGGTAAAACCGTCCCAGTCATGTGTATGCCTGAAACAACCGAACACACTAGTTTTCGCCTCAACTGCCTCTTCTCAAGTCCAAGCAAAGCCTACAACATCAGATTCCTCAAAAAAACCACCACCTCCATCTCTCTCTAACTTCCTTCCTCTTCATCTTTTTCCTTTGCTCTGTCTCTCTCCTAATCGCTTTCTCTTTCTTCAAATCATCCATTATCCCACCTCCTTCTCAAAATCTCTGTTATTCTAGAATGAACACTAGACCAACTACAAGAGGGGGGGGGTGAATTGTAGTTGAGGAGAAATTTTCGATTTGTAATGCGGAATTAAAACAAACTTGAAAGTAGAAAGAGACAAGCACACAAGATTTTTACAAGGAAAACTTCCTAGGCCCAATAGGAAGAAAAACCTTGACCACGAGGGATTTTGACTCAAACTCTCTTTACTATAATAGGCCAAAATACTCTATCTTTTACAACCTATTTACGAACCTTCTATGTTCCTCTAGGAACTTGTTCCCAGTCACCCAGTTCCCTCTCAACTGATGACACTTACTTTGACTTCACTCGAAGTCTTCTCTCTTCTCTCTTTCTTTCTCTCTCTTGAATACAAGGATATTCTCTGAATTTTCTCTCACCAACACACTATGAATATTACAATAAGTATGTAGAATATAAGAGGAAATTACATGAAAACTTTCTAAGTGTATAAATAATTTTTGCTTAAGAAAGTTATAAGTTTTCAACAAGTAATTTCTTCCTTATATAGCTGCTGCAATTTTTCTTCTTCTATACACGTTGTGCTCCATGTTCTCCTCAAATAGCGCGAGTGGAGTAATGGAGATCATGGCCTGATTTTCGCTGCACTTCCTCCACACTTTTTGCAACGGAAATAAACTACCTTCACTAGCCGTTAATGGGAGTATCTTCAGCGAGTTTGTTGGAGTTTGTTGGAGAGCTTTCAGCAGTTAGTTCCACAAAATTTGCCACGCAATTTCCAACGGATTTTCAAGCATAACAATAGCAACAAAAATATCTACTAACACTAAGAATCTTTTGTTCAAAGATTCCAAGGTAATAGATTATTAAACATACATTATAATAAAAATTCAAAGTGTATAAAATAATATCTTGACTTAGATTAAATAAATAATCTTTCTCCACAAGATATAAATGCAAAATTAAGCATTACATTTGTTTAGTCTGCTTGTCCAACAAGTAAGCTATAGGCTGAACTTTCTTGTCTAGCAAGTAAACTAGTATCCCTTAGATGTTCTTCACTTGGAGACTTGTGCAACAATGGCTGAATCTGCTTGGTCCGAGCCTTAGCTTCGTTCCCGAACCTGCAAAAAGGGACCCACCCTGGAGGTTTGGGTGGTTCTTCCCCCTCCGAAGCTTAAGTCAGATATCAGGAGTTGTAAGAAGAAAAGTAGAGATAGAGAGAGAAAGTGAGAGAGTAGTTTTTCAGAGTAACTTTGCACTGTTTGCATTGAATTCCTTTTCTCTTGATTTCAGGGGTATTTATAGTGATAATGGTATGACAACTAACCTTAAAAATTGCCCTAGAATAGTGGCACCTGATTAGCTAAGCAATCAGACCATGACACTTGGCAAGTTAGGATTTGTGATGGTTAATCAACCAATCACCTGCAGCCACCTTCAAGGGCTTGGGCTCTGACCAACTTTTGGGCTAGAGAGGTGCTTTTTCTCCCAATTGGACACAACCCAAGGTTTAAACCCTTTTTCCTGTTTTTAGTATGAGAAGACAAGAGTACGGCTCTGGGGAGCCCAAGTGTCTCTAAAGGAGCCATATATTTTTAGGCTACAACATTTGCCCCAAAAAGGGTTTTCACTGTTGGCCTATTTGACGGTTAATACTCTTTTACCCAAGGTAGTTTACTCAAATTCAAAAAAGAGGCAATGACGCGCCCTTTTCTGGGATTTACCGGTCATATTCGACCGTTTTAGGCTCTTTCGGTCATCCTTAACCAGCTCAACGGGTTTCTTATCCCCCTATATATATCCTTGGTGTGACCTCATTAAATCATTTCAGACCTTGAGAGAATTTTTCTAGAGAGAGAAACTCTGTACATTTTTTTTTCTAGAGAGAGAGAGAGAGAGAGAGAGAGAGAGAGAGATCGTCCAATCTCAGTCTTCTTCACCGAATCGTCCAGGCGTTTCATCAGGTATCTTTTCTTTGTTCCTTTTACTATTCTTTTATTCTTCATTTTTTCTTAGAAAATCAATAAAATGGAATATTCTTCTTCGTCAAATAATCCCAGCCGACCAAGAGCTTGTCTTAACCCTAGAATCGAGAGTATTTCTTATTCGGCGCATTCTAGAGTTGGGCCTCTTCTGGCCGAGTACATATTTTTTTATAGTTTTGGCTGAGAAAGTCAGACGACCCAGTCTTTACCTGTGCAAGGTAATCTGGCGCGCGTCAAGCAAACAGCCCGTCTAAGACGAAAGGTAATACTACCATCAAGTAGTTCAGACATGGAGGAATCTACTGGACGAGTTCCAGATGAGGTGAGGGAGGCCCAAAGTGCTGAGCCTTTGGGCGGGCCCCCTTCCCCTGACCGCAGCTTCGAAGACCCCCAAATAAATCCTGAGGCCAGTCCTTCTGGTCGGGACGTCATATGGAGGAAACCGGCGAGGACAATGACGGCAGTGAGTCTGGCGCTGCCGATGAGTCGGATGACGCCTCTACTACCTCGTCTGAGATTAGGAGACACTTAGGTCCCCTTTCTGACCCTGCGTTCATTTTGGTCATTCGTAAATGGTTAGAGAAGATAGGACCTGACCCTAATTATTTGTCCAATTATATGCCCATGCCGGGCTTCTCTTTCGTCATCCCAAATAAGGAGGCCACCATTTTGAGTGTTCCCAAACACCACTTAGCCGTTTACAAGTTGGCCTTGGACGCGAGATTAAGGTTCCCCCTTCATGATTTTATAGAACAAGTACTTCGGTATTACAACATCGGCCACAACCAGCTGGCGCCTAATGCTTGGCACAACGTTCTTACTTTCATAGTCGTCTGCGAGCTGCGCGGCATGGCTTTTTCTCTCTAAGCCTTCACCCACATTCACTATGCGGCCAAGGTTCCCGGTGCCGTGGACGGGACGTGGCTCAGCATCTGCAACAGCCCCGGCTTTCTTACCGCTTGGGGTAAACCGTCGAAGATGCATGACTGGAAACCAGACTTCATCTTCCTACGAGCGGCCAACGACTACGCCACTGAGGGCTATCAATTTTATAATCGAGCCGTCACGAATACTGGACGAAAGCAGTCCAGGCTGGAGTTGGAAGACTATTATGACAAGGAGGTAGTGGAGTACTTTAGAATAAAGGAGTATTCCAAGCCCGGCCAAAAGTCTTTTAAAGGTCCAGCTAACTGGATACCTTTTAAGGAAATGTTTTATAACGATGATTTCTTGGTTGCCGCCGGCTTGCGGTTGGCCAAAGATAAAGGTATTCATTCAAAAACTCCAAGTAACATGCCTCGTCCTTAAACCAAGTCAGACTAATTCCTTTACTTCTTATTGCAGATCCAGCCAGAGCTCGTCTCAAAAATTCTTGGACGGGAGATATCAGTATGTCTAAATTTACTGATAACATATGGAAGGAGTTCGCCAAGAGCAGCGCCGAGAAGAGGGATGAATGACGCGCTCGTTGTAAACACGTCAAAGATACCTAAACTATCCAATATAGGGCAAGTCAAGGGTCGAATCCACAAGGACTAAGGGAAGCACCAATAAGTATCGATTTATGATAAGCTAAGCAAAGTCTATGTTTTTAAAGATTTATAGATGAAAAGACATAAGAAAAATGACATTGGGAAGGGGTATCCACCAATCAACTCATTCACAAACCAAGCAATCACAATGGGAATCAACAATGGGGATCAATTGAGGGGAATTGTTCATCCATTGGTACTCTAACCACTCTCTCGAGCTAGCTAGATTGGCCTAGTCTCTTACCGAAGACCTATTCTCATGGCTAAGGCATTCAACCAATCATATCCATAAACATGATGAACTTAAAGAAGCAAACTAAGTCCCCTAAGCTAGGTAGTCCCTATTCTCATGGTCCTTCAAGCCTAATAATCGATTTGAGGCAACCCCTTAACTTCATCTCTCGATCCTTCACTAAGGGTACCTAAATTATGCTCCTATGATGGCCAATCACACAAACATTCATGAAAATGCCAAATCAATTAACCAAAATTATCCCAAGTCAAAACCCAATGTTGGATTTAGAGGTTCATGAACTCATTAATGGCTTCACACCCTTCCTAAAGAAATAGCTACTCACAAATCATGAAAAATTATAAACTAAAAGACATTAACAACTATTAACATGAACTAAAACAATAATCTAGGGTGAACAAGTAAATAGAGTGAAAATGACATGGAAATATGAAAATAAAGCAATAAAATATGAGAGAGAGTAAGAAATTATCATTAAAGTTGCAAGGAGATTCCAAATCTTCAAGTTTCCTTCTTAGATTCTTCAAATTCCAAGCTTTCAACAAGTTTCTCTCACTTCTCTCTCTAGAAGATGAGATTTTCTCTCTCCTAGGGTTCTAAGAATTTGAAATCTCACTTTATTAAAATATAATCTAAATTAGCTTAAGTTAAAATAAGAGGAGTCCCTCTTATATAGTCATAAGAAATAAAACAGAAAATTACAAAACAACCCCCGTATTAAAACAAACAAAGTTGTAAAAAGGTTTCCAGAAAAATGACCCGACCCGGGCGGGTAAGATGACCTGAGCCCTCGGGTGGCATGACCCGAGCCCTCGGGTCACCTGACCCGGGCGGGTCAGACCAACAGGAGTGAAAATGAGTTTATAGCAGATTGACCCGGGCGGGTCAGTTGACCCGAGCGCTCGGGTCAGTTTTAAGTTTCGGCAGTTCATTTTCAAACGGCCATATCTCACTCGTTTTATATTGGAATTGGGCTTGTGACCACTCGTTGGATAGATATTGAGCCAAGCTTTTATTTCCAACTTGAATCGCTCAAAAATGATTTGTGTGCTGAAAGTTATGGCCATTTGAAGTTGACCCTTGTGCGCAAACTCTTCCTAAACTTCTTATATTTGCCTCTGGAACTCGGTTATGCTTCCTTGATGCTTCCTTGACCTTCCTCTTCGATATTAATATTCGGGGTTGTGCAAGTGTCCTCCAAGCGTGCTCCTAAGTCCTAAAATAAAACAAATCGCCCAAAGAAAGTGCATACAAGAAGGAAAATTACACAAATTATGGAAATAGCTAACAAACTAGCTAAACTAACTCAAAAACAACTATAAAACCAATTAAAAACTATCAAAAAGTAAAGTAATAAACAAGATATCAAACTCCCCCAAGCTTGATCTTTGCTTGTCCCCAAGCAAAATAGAATAAAACACAAGGGTAAGAGAATGAAGATTATTTGAAAACAAGATGAAGAAGAAAGAAGAAAGGAAAAAGGAGAAAGAAAGAATTTACACTAACTTATTTTCGTAGGAATCACGATTGCATTTAGCACATGCAACAAGCTCTTTAAACCCCTAGATCGCTCTAGAGGGCGAGTGGGATCTCGCGAGGGTTTCCAAAAAGTTTTCAAACCCACAACTCTAGTTTTTCATCAACCATTTATTCAATCAAATTCAAGATTAATGCCCAAGTCAACTATTAATGAAATGGTTCACAAGCAAAGATAGAGAGCAACTTTCAAAACAACTAATTTCCAAGTGTACTCATAGGTTATGGGTAGAGAAAGAAACTAATCAAGATTGCAATAGGACACCTAATTAGACTTTTTACTCGCTCATTAGAGGAATACCTAGCTATCCAAAAGACTTAGGGCTCTTCAAGTGTTATAGAAGCTTAAATCACTAGTCCACCTTCCATTGACACACAAATAGGCCTTAGACTCCACTCTACTTGAAACTTAAGAAAAGTAGAACTAAGTGTGGGAGGCATCCACAAATCGACCTCTTTTATTGAATTTCTTCTATACTTTTTGTGCTTTTCCTTTTTCTTCACTTTTTTTTTCATTTTTCATGCCTTTTTTGACTGTTTTTGGCTTTTTCTTTTTCCCTTATTGTGGGAATTTTTCCTATACAAAGGTGAAGTAACTACTCACTAAAGAGAGACATAAGAACTTGTGGCTTTTTGTGCCACTTATTGCATACAAAGAGAAATAAAAACTAAGTTTCTTGTTGAGCTTTGTTTGGGGACATGATGAGTATACCTAGGGACACAAGGGACCGCAAATTTGAAGCTAAAATTATCCAAGCATGAGCAAATTAGTCAAGATTCAAGACTAGGCATCCAATTGAGCATTCATTAGTTTCATTTTGGTAGATTCTAATGCAATCAAGATTAACCACCTCCTAAAACACCTTAACCTATGCTCACACTCTTCCAAAAGAAGCCTCTAAACATATACTCAAAGTTAAAGCAATGAATCCACATCATATCATTACCTAGCATCTTCCTTGGGCAAGGAAACCAAATTTTTATTTAAAACTAACACTTCTTTTTGTTTCTTTTTTTTCTTGTTTTTTCAATTCAATTTTTTGTTCATTTTTGACTTTGTTACAACTAAAGAGAAGGAAATCAAAACTTGAAAGAGAAAGAAAAGAAATGAAAATAAGACAATTTTTTTAGATTTTTTTTTTTGTGTGAAAAAGGGGAAAAACAAAGAAATAAAAACTATATACACCTCCCCCATGCTAGCAAATAGCTACTCCCCCAAGCTAGAATAAAGCATTGTCCTCAATGCTTGAACAAGACGATCAAAGGGAGGGAGGGAGGGAGGGATGGAGGGAGGGAAGAAACATTCAACCAACAAACATATGTTCCACAAATCATAGAGCATTGAAGAAAGATCAAAAGGAAGGAAGCTACCGGATAGTAGGTGGGTGCAAATACCCGCAAATGACCCAATTTCTCCATTGCTAATAAACTTCTTCAAAACCATGATTTGCTTTCCACGTACTATTGAGAATGGTTGTCATTCGAACTATGTGCCTAAATCAAAATCAAAGATAGAAAAAAAAATGAGTAAAATTAAAATAAAAAAATAAAAGCAATAAATCACGGGTTACTTCCCGAGAAAGGCTTATTTAAGGTCCTAAGCTTGACCTTTCTAGTAAATAGCAATTCAAAGATCGCAAGAGTTTGTCAAATGCACTAGCACACATTTCCATTATTATTAAGTATGCAATGACAAAATGTAAAGTGTGCATATAGTGCAATGCAACTCCATGCAAATGAGGAGAAGGATGCCTAAAAGAAGCAACAAAAGGAAAAACAAAGAAATAAGAAGAAGAAGAATCAAAATAAGAAGAAAAATGAAATGACAAACTCTCCTCAACAAACTCTTTTTTTTGTGGTAATCTCACTCTCTTCCTAAAAAATAAACAAATTGGGCACTTGAATGTCAAAAGAGGCAAGAAACTCATCAAGAGGTGGAGTTTTGAGAGATGAAAATGGATATGAAATGGGAGTAGAGGGAATAATGTCAATCCTTCTTGTAAATGGAATATGAGGGGAAGAGATAGAAACAAAGCTTTCACTAACCACTTCACTCACATCACAAGACTTAAGAAGGGAGACTTCTTCCACCAATGAGTTATTATCAACAACATTTTCATTATCCATCAAAACTTCAAAATCATTACCAACCACCAAATGAGGTATCTTACTTTCTAATTGGCCAAGATCTTCACTCAAGCTAGAATTGGTAGGAGATGATGAGTGCTCTAAGATGGAAGGAGACGAAGTAAGGCTAAACCCACTAGAATTAGGAACATCATACTAAAAAGAGAATGCAAAGATTCACAAACATCCTTACTTTCAATAACATCCTCAATAGTGGGCATTTTCTCCTAAAAAACATACCCCTCATCATCACTACTCCAAAAACCATCATCAATATCTAGACTATTCTTTCCCAATTGATTTTCATTTTCAACATCCCTCGAATCAACATAATCAAACTTGAGAATGTCATTTTTGCAACCTCGATTTTCCCTAAGCGAATTCAAACTAATTTTCAATTGTAAAAAGAGATCCTCAATGGGTTTGGAGTCAATTTTAGGGAGAGGCTCATAATTAGCACTAGAATTTGCCCCATTAAGATATCGCTCAAGAGTAAGCTCCAAATCGGATTTCGATGATTCGGAATGCAAGAAACCTTGAAAATCAATTTTGGGGGAGGGATCACAATCAATCATATGAGAATCAATATTGGGGACATGTGACACATCATTGAAATTCATGCACATATTAGAGGAATTATGACAATTTGCATAAAAGTCGGAATCACAAGTGTCCCTAGCTAACCACATAAAAAAATTCCAAGCTTCATCCGAAGATGTCGCTCGAAACTCACCGTTAAACATATTTTCAACAACTCCTCTAGTATGCTCATTTAGTCCCCAATATGTAATCTCACAAGCTTCCCCAATATCATAGCCATGGAACTTTATAAACTCCCCAAGCCTATCAAAGTATGCCCAAAAGGATTCATTGTCATATTGAGGAAAAGAAGTACTTGCCATTTTTTTGAGAATTTTTCTTTTCAAAAAAAAGAAAGAAAAAAAAAGAAAAGAAAAAAAAGAATATTCACAAATAGCCTAGATTTACCTAATCAACACAAATCAATGCAAGCCGAAGTCCCCGGCAACGGCGCCAAAATTTGACGCGCTCGTTGTAAACACGTCAAAGATACCTAAACTATCCAATATAGGGCAAGTAAAGGGTCGAATCCACAAGGACTAAGGGAAGCACCAATAAGTATCGATTTATGATAAGCTAAGCAAAGTCTATGTTTTTAAAGATTTATAGATGAAAAGACAATAAGAAAAATGACATTGGGAAGGGGTATCCACCAATTAACTCATTCACAAACCAAGCAATCACAATGGGAATCAACAATGGGGATCAATTGAGGGGAATTGTTCATCCATTGGTACTCTAACCACTCTCTCGAGCTAGCTAGATTGGCCTAGTCTCTTACCGAAGACCTATTCTCATGGCTAAGGCATTCAACCAAGCATATCCGTAAACATGATGAACTTAAAGAAGCAAACTAAGTCCCCTAAGCTAGGTAGTCCCTATTCTCATGGTCCTTCAAGCCTAATAATCGATTTGAGGCGATCCCTTAACTTCATCTCTCGATCCTTCACTAAGGGTACCTAAATTATGCTCCTATGATGGCCAATCACACAAACATTCATGAAAATGCCAAATCAATTAACCAAAATTATCCCAAGTCAAAACCCAATGTTGGATTTAGAGGTTCATGAACTCATTAATGGCTTCAAACCCTTCCCAAAGAAATAGCTACTCACAAATCATGAAAAATTATAAACAAAAAGACATTAACAACTATTAACATGAACTAAAACAATAATCTAGGATGAACAAGTAAATAGAGTGAAAATGACATGGAAATATGAAAATAAAGCAATAAAATATGAGAGAGAGTAATAAATTCTCATTAAAGTTGCAAGGAGATTCCAAATCTTTAAGTTTCCTTCTTATATTCTTCAAATTCCAAGCTTTCAACAAGTTTCTCTCACTTCTCTCTCTAGAAGATGAGATTTTCTCTCTCCTAGGGTTCTAAGAATTTGAAATCTCACTTTATTAAAATATAATCTAAATTAGCTTAAGTTAAAATAAGAGGAGTCCCTCTTATATAGTCATATGAAATAAAACAGAAAATTACAAAACAACCCCCGCATTAAAACAAACAAAGTCGTAAAAAGGTTTCCGGAAAAATGACCCGACCCGGGCGGGTAAGATGACCCGAGCCCTCGGGTCGCCTGACCCGGGCGGGTCAGACCAACAGGAGTGAAAATGAGTTTATCGTAGATTGACCCGGGCGGGTCAGTTGACCCGAGCGCTCGGGTCAGTTTTCAGTTTCGTCAGTTTATTTTCAAGCGGCCATATCTCACTCGATTTATATCGGAATTGGGCTTGTGACCACTCGTTGGAAAGATATTGAGCCAAGATTTCATCTCCAACTTGAATCGCTCAAAAATGATTTGTGTGCTGAAAGTTATGGCCATTTGAAGTTGACCCTTGTGCGCAAACTCTTCCAAAACTTCTTATATTTGCCTCCGGAACTCGGTTATGCTTCCTTGATGCTTCCTTGACCTTCCTATTTGATATTAATATTCGAGGTTGTGCAAGTGTCCTCCAAGCGTGCTCCTAAGTCCTGAAATGAAACAAATCGCCCAAAGAAAGTGCATACAAGAAGGAAAATTGCACAAATTAAGGAAATAGCTAACAAACTAGCTAAACTAACTCAAAAACAACTATAAAACCAATTAAAAACTATCAAAAAGTAAAGTAATAAACAAGATATCAATGAAACACTGGTATGTATATATATCTCCTTTTTTTTTTTTTAAGACGGGGATCATTCAGACTCGTCAAGAATTGACTTTAAACCCTTGGACGAGAAGGGCCCAAAGAAGATAGGCGTCCATGCTTGGATGATCACCCTCTTTGGGCCATTCTCGTCTGAGATACTAAACAGCTTTGGATGAGAATCACCCGAAGATGGAAGGCGTCCATGCTTGGACGGCCACCTTCTTTGGCTCTTCTCGTCTGAGATACTAATTGGCCTCGGACGAGGGTCATTCTGGTTCGTCTAGGTTGAATCCCAATCCATGGGCGAGTACCACCCGATGAAGGAGCGCGTCCATGATTGGACGGCCACCTTCTTTGGGCCCTTCTCGTCTGAGCTACTTTAAGTTCCAATACCGTCGAAGAGCTGATTGCCAGTCCTTAGACGATAATCATTTTAGTCCGTCCAATTTTGGACGGCCTCCTTCTTTGCGTCACTTTCGCCTGTGCTTAAACTACTTTGGACGAGGTTCCCTTAGGAAAGGGGTTGTCCTTTCTAGGATTCTTCCTTCTTTGGGTGATTCTCGTCCGTCCGAAGCCTTATAATTATTTTATAGCTTTTGCTCTTTGGACGACCCGTATAATGACTTGTTCATGTTTTGTAGAAAAATGCTCCTACCAACAAACTTCCGCCTGGGAAGTCTTCATCGTCCAAAAAGAGTCCTACACCGGCCTCAGACCAGCCTTCAGCAAAAAAGCCTAAGGGCTTTACAAGGAAGAAGCCGGAGAAGACTACTCCGGCTGGAAAAGAAGTTGGGGAGAAAGCCATGCTTCCCCCGAAGGACAAGGTCCTGAAGGAGGAGCCTTCTGCTGCTGCCCCTGCCGTGGGGGATAAAGGTGAGGCTCCCGCTAATCAGCTTGATATAGTGCCTGCTGATCCAACGGAGACCAAACCAGAGTCGGCTTTGGCACTGATAATTCCGGGCGGCGGCAGTGCCATCGACAACTTCCCGGGCTTCAGTGGCTCGGTGGCGAAGCTGATCTCTCAGATGCCGCTATCCGTCAGGACGGCATCCTTATCGTCGGGTGAGTCATATTACCCAAATAGAGTTAGGACGGTGCGGGTCGGCGGACGGTCCATGAGTCCGTCCAACAGACAAGCCATAGTCTTTCCCATCAAGAGAACTGACTCCCCCCCTCTTTCAGATAAGGACAAAGGACCAGCTTTACCCACAAGTACTCCCATAATAGACTCGGACGAGGAGTCTTCTGCTGCTTTTGCCAAAATGTCAAAAGTTGAGCGTGATCGGCTCAAGCAGGAGTTGTTCAAATGTTACCCTGAATCCTACATAAAAGGATTGAGGGGGGCATCAGCTGGGCATGTGGGCTACATGTCACAACTTGCTGCTGAGGTATAATCTGCTGCCGCTTTTGTTTTATACTTGAACATATAATTTTTTCTTTTGTGACTCGTCTAATGACTTGCTTTGTTTTCATTGTTCCAGCTTTTTGCCCGCAGTATGCTGACTGAAGAGTGGGCGAGGGAGCTTAGAAAGGAAAATAAGCAACTCGTCTACCTGGCTACAACGGCTAGGGACAAGGCCATCCATGACATAGAGATGGTTAATACTCTCCACCGCCAATCGCTGGAGGCTTTGGAGAAGAGATCAACACTCCTGGAGTCCCAAAACAAGAACTATCTTGTTACCATCAACCAGCTGTACGATGAACAAAGCCGACTGCAATTGGTCGTAGACACCATCTCAGCTGAGTTGAAGGGCGAAAGGGATACTGCTCTTCTGGCCGCGGCCCAACTGTGGAGGGAGAATATGATCCTAAGGGGTAAGAATGCCCGTCTGCAAAAGGAAGCGGCCCATGCCTTCAATGACGCCAAAGAAGGCTTGAATCAAGTCATTGAGACGTCTAAAGACTGGGCTGTAAAAGCTTTTGAGATGTTGGCCGAGTCTAGTGAGGTCCCCAGCTTTATGCGGCGTCTGGAATTTCAAGAGAGCATTCACCGTGCAATGGTGTCTGCTGAAGAACCTCCTGAGTTCACTGAGTCGGACGAAGAGGGTGCGGACGAGGAAGAAACCCCTGAGGACGACCAAGAAACTCCCAAAGAAGGAGATGCCTAGCTTTATAGGTTTATTTTTCTAAGTTTCTTGGCTTGTTGCCGTCGTAGCTTTGTCTCTTCTAGCTTTATATTTGAGCTGTAATATTTTGACAAGTATATAATGAAATTGCCTTTTGCCAATTGCTTGTCCTTTCTTTTATTGCACTCAAATTTATATCAAGTATAAATGAGACTCGTCCATCACTTTTTGAACGCCTTCCCAACTTAGACAGCAAGTACAGATGAGACTTGTCCAGACTTATAGACGATCTGCAAGCTTAAAAAAAGTATCATCCTTGTCTTTGGACGATCGCAAAACATTCCAAAATGTAGCCATAAGATGAGACTCGTCCTGACTTATGGACGATCTGCAAGCTTAAAAAAAATATCATCCTTGTCTTTGGACGATCGCAAAACATTCCAAAATGAAGCTAAGTATAAGATGAGACTCGTCCTGACTTTGAACGGTCTGCAAACTTGGACGAGTCTTGACTCAAGAAGGAAAGCGGCCGATATAATGCGGTTTATGGACGAGCCACGCTTTAGCCGGCTTTCTTGAGGGTGCAGCACTCATCTTGAAGTAACGAACTCTTACTAGGGCTTTCATTGCCTAGGTCGTTCTGGCCTTTGGACGAGTCTGACTTCCCTGAAAAGAGGCCAAGGATAACCGTGGTTCGTCCTATATACTTGACTCGTCCTAACAAATTTTATGGTGTATAGCGTTATCCCCCCTTCTTGGGCTTAGCTCTTCCTTGTATTATGGACGAGCCATGCACCAAGAAGGAGAACGACCAATCATGGACCAAGCCTACTGTAATTGTTTTGGACGAGCCTTAGAATTTTCGGACGAACCATGCTGTGGCCGGCTTCCTTGAGGGAGCGACACTAGTCATGAAGTAGTGATCCCTTACTAGGGTCTTTACTACTTAGCTGACCGTGCATTTGAAAGTAAGTATCCTTTACTAAGGGCTTATTTCAGGTCAGCTTTCTCTTAGAGACTTTGACGTTTCTCTTACTAGAGATTTTTGTCAATTTGCTGCCCATTATGTGTTTGAACATTTAGGTTGTTACACTTTGGCCGGTCTCTTCGAGGGAATGATGTTCGGCACAGAAGTGAGCATTTTTGACGCTCTATTTGTCTTTGTAATTTTGTCCAAGTTACTGTCACTTTTAGACTAATAATAGATTTAATGCCCCAAAGTTAACCAACTTGGTAAAAAACAAACAAAGGCGAGAAGAAAGTAGGAATTGTATTATATGAATTTTGCTTGACTAAATGCCAAGATACATGTATACAATTCTTTTTCTCTTGCTTGTGCCGTGGCACTTTGGAGTGATTACAAACTATTGGCCAGTTTCCTGGCGATTAAATGAGCTAGACGTGGTACTTCTTTCTGAGTTTCAAGTGCGCTGTATTGGTCGTCCATCCGGATCTTGGAGAAGAAAAGTTCCGCTTCGCACCTCTTGGACAATCAGATAGGGTCCTTCCCAATTTGGTGTTAGCTTTCCTAACTCTTTAGCTCGTCCAACCGCCTCCATCTTCCTTAGAACCAGATCCCCCACCTTGAGTGGTCGTCTAGCGACTCTCTTGTTAAACTCCCGAGCCATTCGCAGCTTGTACAATTGCATTCTTAGCAAGGCATTGCCCCTGACTTCTGGTACTTGGTCCAAAGCCGTGCGCAATGCAGCCCAGTTGGCATCTTCCGTGTACAGCATGACTCTGAGGGTGGGTTCTTCAATTTCAATGGGCAAGACGACTTCAGTGCCATAAACTAACATGAAGGGTGTCTCCCCTGTAAAATTTTTGGCGGTTGTTCTGATGGAACATAAGACTAGCTTTAGTTCTTCAACCCATTGTCCCTTGGTATTATCCAACTTCCTTTTTATTCCATTGGATAAAATCTTGTTGAAGGACTCTACTTGCCCATTGGCTTGTGGGTGGGCGACTGCAGCAAAGTGAGCTTTGATTTCTCTTTCTGCCAACCAATCTTTCAGCTTAGGCGTTTCGAACTGTGGACCATTATCAAAGACGATGGACTGTGGCATGTCAAAACGAGTTATAATGCTTTTCCAAATAAAGCCCTTGACGTCGCTCGTTGTTATGTCTCGCATGGCTTCAGCCTCTATCCATTTAGTGAAGTAGTCCACAACTACTATCACAAACTTCTTTTGCCCAGCGGCCATCGGGAAAGGTCCTAAGATATCCATGCCCCATTTGGCAAAAGGCAGAGGGAACAAGATGAGACTTAAGTAGTTGGACGGCTTCTGATGCAGATTTCCATGTTTCTGACAACTGTCGCACTTCTTTGCATAGACGAGGGCATCCTCCTTTAATGTAGGCCAGTAATACCCCGTCCTTAAAGCCTTTTCTCCCAATGCTCTTCCCCCAATGTGAGATGCACAAGCTCCTTCATAGAGTTCCTTCAGAACCTCTAGGCCATCTTCTCTGGTGATGCACTTGAGGAGAGGACGATTGAATGACTTCTTGTAAAGGGTCTCATCCCACAGCTCAAACCACTTGTCTTGAGCCGTCACGTACTTAGCCTCCACAGGGTCCGAAGGCAGCCGTCCTGTCTTCTTGTATTCAATTATTGGCTCCATCCAAACTGCCCCTCGGCTAAGAAACATGATTTGTTCTTGGTCAATGCTCTTCATTGGTTTAACTTCCCAAAACACTGTTCTTGGCGCATCACCTTCAGCCGAGCTGGCCAATTTTGAGAGAGCGTCTGCTTGATTATTTTCTGACCTTGGCACTTGGTCTAGAACAAATCGTTTCAAAGGCTCAATCTCATCTTTGATCAGACGCATATATTTGCCCATTGATGCTTCTTTACATTCAAAATCTCCATTGACTTGACTGACGACCAAGAGAGAGTCCGATTTGGCCTCAATTTCGAGAGCTCCTGCCGCTTTACACATTTTGATTCCAGCTAGAAGTGCTTCGTATTCAGCTTCGTTATTGGACGCTTGGAACTGGAATCTTAGCGCATATTCAAACTTGTCTCCTTCTGGAGATTGAAAAATGATTCCTGCCCCACATCCATTGACAGTGGACGATCCATCAACCATGAGCGTCCAATGCTTCCTCCCTTCAGCTGGATCAGATATTGGTTCTATAGTTGGCCGAGTAATCTCAACTATAAAATCTGCCAAGGCCTGCCCTTAATGGCTTTCCTTGGTTCAAATGATATATCAAACATGTTAAGCTCAACAGCCCATTTCAACATCCGTCCGGCGGCTTCCATCTTTTGCAAAACTTGCTTCAAGGGTTGGTCAGTATAGACGGGTATACTGTGAGCTAAGAAATAGAGCCTTAACTTTCTGCTGGCCATGACGAGAGCCAATCCAAACTTCTCGACTGGAGTGTACCTATTTTCCGCATCCTTGAGCACATGACTCACAAAGTATATTGGAACTTGCACGAACTCTCTTTCGGCCAGCAGAACAACACTCACAGCCTGAGTGGACACATCCAAGTATACAAACAATTTCTCCCCCTCGGCTGGACTGACCAACCTAGGCAGCTGTCGAAGGTGATCTTTGACTTGCTGAAGCGCTTGCTCTGCTTCTGCTGCCCACTCAAACTTGGTCTTCTTCTTGATAGTAGCGAAAAGGTGATGGCACTTGTCGCCCGACTTAGACAAAAATAGTCCAAGAGCAGCTAAGCAACCCGTCAATTGTTGAACTTCCTTTATCTTTGACGGGGATTTCATGCCTAGAATAGCTTGGATCTTTTCAGGGTTGGCTTCTATTCCCCTTTGATCTACTAAGAAGCCAAGGAACTTCCCCGACAAGACTCCAAAGACACATTTGCTGGGGTTCAATCTTAGCTTGTATTTTATGAGAGTTTCGAAAGTTTCTCTCAAATCACCAACATGATCTTCCTCTTGCCGACTCTTGACTATCAAATCATCAATGTATGCTTCCATGTTTCTTCCCAACTGTGGTGAAAGACAGTATTAATCAGTCTTTGAAAGGTGGCCGGCGCATTACGGAGGCCAAAAGGCATCCTCAGCCAGCCATACAACCCTTTCTCAGTAATAAAGGACGTTTTGTCCTGATCCTCTGACCACATGGGAATTTGGAGAAAGCCTGAATAAGCGTCCATGAAGCTTAACAAAGCATGGTCGGCTGTGGAGTCCACCAGTCGATCTAACTTAGGCAAGGGGAAACTGTCCTTGGGACAAGCCTTGTTGAGATCGGTGTAGTCCACACACATCCTCCAAGTGCCATTAGGCTTTGGCACCATGACTACATTCGCTATCCATTCGGGATAATAAGTCTCTTTGATGAATTTTGATTCCAACAACTTCTGAACTTCCTGGTCGACCGCCTGGTTCCTGGCCGGTCCTAAATGCCTTTTCTTTTGACGAACAGGTTTTAAACTTGGATCGACATTCAGCCGGTGGACGGCTATCTCTGGATCGATTCCGCGCATTTCTTCAACACAATAAGCAAAAACGTCTTGAAATTCTTTCAGCAAACTGATTAGGAGGCCCCTTAACTCAGGAGAGAGGGAAGACCCAATCTTCAAGGTTCTTTCTGGACGAGCTTCATCCAAACAGACATCTTCTGGGATTTCCACCGGCTCTGGACGCTCTAGTCCCAGCCCCATAATGGCCATTACTTCTTCAGACGAGGGTGTCTCTTCCTTGACGGGCTCATACTTCCTTTTCTTGCCGGGGAGATGTTCAGACGTTTTCCTTGAGGGAGCAACCGGCGTCCGAGGGAGCTCGGTAGCCATCTTCAGCGAGGCCACTTGGTCCTTCACAATTTCAGACGTTCTCCTTTCGCCAGCAGCCCTCGTCTTATCTTTCCCAATTTCAGACGTTTTCCTTTCGCCAGCGACCTTCGTCTGGTCTTTATTGTCTGCTTTCCATGACGACGGCTTGAGGGTAGTTAGGTAACATTCCCTAGCCGCCAGCTGATTTTCATACAAGGAGCCAATTTTGCCATCATCACACTCAAACTTCATAAGCATCAAGTGAGTTACTATTACAACTTTAACATGATTCAGCGTTGGCCGTCCAAGTATGACATTGTAAGCTGTCAAATCTCGGACAACCAAGAACTTGATAAACAAGGTCCTTGAAGCATCCTTTTCTCCTACTCGGACGGACAAAGTAACGGTTCCCATAGGATGAATGATTCCTCCCCCAAACCCTATGATGGGGTGGTGGACGGGAACCAAGTTCTTCTCATCAAACTTCAATCTGGACAAGCAATCAGCACTAATGATGTCTGTTGAGCTTCCGGTGTCAATCAGAATTCTTCTTACTTTCAAGTTTGCTATCTTCATTTCTACAACCAAAGGGTCATCATGGGGAGTTCTCAGCTTCCCCCGATCTTGTTCACTAACTACCACTTTTGGGAAGGGCTCGGCCTTTGTCTGATCAGCTAGTAAGACTTGGCCGAGCTCCCTGAGGTAGTTCTTGTGTCCTCTATTGGTTGGTCCTCCAGCAGCAAACCCTCCTGAAATTACAAGGACAACATCCTCGTCCGTGCTTTCACTCTCTTTCTTCTTAGTCTGCCGTTCATCTTTCCTCTGAAACTTTCTACCCCCTTGGACGACCTTACCCAAGTGCATGCTTGTTTTTTGCTCTTGCTTATTGGCAACAAAGTGACTAGTAAATAAGAAACTGAGTTCAGTAAAATTGTTGACTGAATTGGGTGGAAGATTGTTGAACCACTTCTGTGCTACTCCCTTCAGAGTTACGGGAAAGTTCTTACACCAAGTAGCATCATCCACTCCTTGGACGTACATCTGATGCTTGTAAGCGGATAGGTGATCGTCTGGATCTATTGTTCCATCAAAAAGTTCTATAGTAGGGAGTTTAACCTTTGAATATGGGGGCGCCTCCATGATCCTGGCCGAGAATGGAGTGGGCCAGTTAATCCGGAGATCTCCCAACTGTCCCTCAATGGGTACGAACTCCTTACGATATTCCTTTATCACAGGATCAGATGAAGTGTTTGCAGGGACTGGTCGTCTATAAACTATGGGCTGAACCACCGTCCTCTCTTGTCTTAGATGGGCAAGAGAGAGGCTTAAACTTCGTCCTTCCGTTCTGGTCGGCAACCTCAAAGGAGGATCCTTCAAGTATGGTGTAGAACCGGTCGCCGACCGTTGTAATGCAACTGCCTTCTTCGCCTCTAGATACTCCCTGGCATCTGTTTCCATTCGGTGCCCGCTTGGACGAACATGATCTCGGGTCCTAACCACTGTGTTCCAGTCCATCTTCCTTCGCTCACTAACTTCCTTCTCGCTTTCCTCTAGTTGTTCTCCTAGAGGGTTCCTAACGAACAGTCGACTAGGACCTGGACGATTTTCTTGGGTACGCCCCCTAAGAGGAGGTGGATTGTTAGCGGCTGGCTCAGGGTTAAGATGGAAAAACAGCATGTTGCTCTTGATCTGCTCCTGGACGACTGCTGCCATCTTAGTCTGAAAATCATTCAAGATGTTCTCAAGATGGGCAGCAGTCACTGGACGTTCAAGATTCTCCTGTATGACAGGTACTTGGCTTTGTCCAGGGACATTGATGATGGACGAAATCCTATCCCTTCCTCCAGGCGGTCTCTCATGGTCTACTGTATCTTCGACATTGATCTGAAAACTTCGATTTCTAGCCACGTTGGACGATTGACAGTCAATCATCGTTGCATCTCCCCACAGACGGCGCCAAATGTTTAGTCTGCTTGTCCAACAAGTAAGCTATAGGCTGAACTTTCTTGTCTAGCAAGTAAACTAGTATCCCTTAGATGTTCTTCACTTGGAGACTTGTGCAACAATGGCTGAATCTGCTTGGTCCGAGCCTTAGCTTCGTTCCCGAACCTGCAAAAAGGGACCCACCTTGGAGGTTTGGGTGGTGGTTCCCCCTCCGAAGCTTAAGTAAGATATCAGGAGTTGTAAGAAGAAAATTAGAGATAGAGAGAGAAAGTGAGAGAGTAGTTTTTCAAAGTAACTTTGCACTGTTTGCATTGAATTCCTTTTCTCCTGATTTCAGGGGTATTTATAGTGATAGTGGTATGACAACTAACCTTAAAAATTGCCCTAGAATAGTGGCACCTGATTGGCTAAGCAATCAGACCATGACACTTGGCAAGTTAGGATTTGTGATGGTTTATCAACCAATCACCTGCAGCCACCTTCAAGGGCTTGGGCTCTGATCAACTTTTGGGCCAGAGAGGTGCTTTTTCTCCAAATTGGACACAACCCAAGGTTTAAACCCTTTTTCCTGTTTTTAGTATGAGAAGACACGTGTACGGCTCTGGGGAGCCCAAGTGTCTCTAAAGGAGCCGTAGATTTTTAGGCTACAACAACATTATTTTTGGTATTTAATATTTTTCGCAAAATAAAAACTATATAGTAAAATTAACCTAAGTATTTGGCATCATCAAAACATGGAATTCAACAATCTCCAATGCTGATAAAAGCGGACAATATCAAAATCCTGTGATTTCATTAATGGGAAATGGGTTTATGATCCTTTATAGGGGTGTGCATAAATATTTGATCTGAGTAACCTGATCTGCTCGATCTGGTAAACAAGAAATCAGATCCGATTTTTTTTGTTTTTGGGTATTTCGGAGTGGATAAAGATCGGAATTTTTTATTTTTAGATATCCGAAAATATTTGGTGATCTGAAACTTATTTTTTGAACTTTTCTTTAAAAAATCAATACTTTTAGTTATCATATATCAGACCGACCCAATCAGAAAATCCAAATACCCGAAAATAGGATATTCTAAAATTTTCGGACAGGATACAGATCGAGATTTGATCGGTCCGAAATTTTTAGATATTCGAAAATTCGGATTGACCCCTGATATGTGGAATTCATTCTACCCGTACGTTATGATCACACTTACATTATTGCAAGGAGATATTCAAGGGTGGGAATGTAATTTAAACAATAAAAACCAATTTTATGGATATTTTTAAGTGGAAAGGAAACCTAGAATTTGTGATCTTTCCGATTTTCATGCTTGGACATTTCGTCAATGGTATAGGGACATTAAGACATTACGTATAAACTTATAAGGTATATCTGTAAACTGATAAAAAGTATTTATAAAATAATAATATGTATTTTTAAACTGACCAAATATATATATAAACTGATTAAAAATCTACATAAATAAACTAAGTATATTCATAAACTAATTAAAATAATCATAAAATAATAAATAACATGCTTAAACCAATAAACAACATGCATAAGCCAGATTAACAACTTGCATAAATTGAGTAGGTTTGTGCTTATCCTAACTAGGTTTAATTCATTTAATTTAAGTAGGTCGCGCTAGGGAAAAATGATAATATATTAAATTAATAATGAATTTGTGTAAGCTGATATGAAAATCTGTTATATTGATATCAAGTTTGCATAAACTGATAATAAATGTCTTAAACTAATTGGACATATGCATAAACGAAGAGACAATATATATGCATAAATTGAAATGATATAATCTCGTCTCGGTCATTCTAAATGACTGAATAAGACGCGTCTCGGGCTCTCATTAGCCAATACACTTTCTTTAAATATATTCTAGCAACTTAAGACCTTGAAACAATCTCACTTAGGCCACGTTCCAATGTTGACCAAGCATTTTCTAGCGTTGACCAAAAATTTGAGTCTTTAACACTGTAATACCCATCATGATTTCTTTCAAGGGATTTAGCAGGCTACTCATTCCAACAAGATGCATCTTTCTTTTAGGGAGCTCATTTTCTCAATTACTATACAGTTAAGCGTGCTTGGCTGGGAGTAGTCCAAGGATGGGTGACCTCCTGGGAAGTTTCTTAGTGTGCGCATGAGTGAGGACAAAATGCACCGGAAGATCTTGTGTTGGTTATTGAGGACAGTTGTGGCCTTAGATGCACATTGGTGACAATATACTCGACTCCATATGGATCGGGTGTTACAAATGGTATTAGAGCAACCTGCAACCGCGTGCTGATCGTGTGGATAATTAATCCAAGGTTAGCCGCCTAGTGGAGGAGGATTCTGGGGCTATATCATCGTCTGCAGTCGAATATGTGATTAGTTTCCTTAGTTACTCCACAATTAAGCGTGCGTAGCTGGGAGTAGTCCAAAGATGGGTGACCTCTTCGGAAGTTTATCAGGCTGCACATTAGTAAGGACAAAATGCGCCGGAAGAACTTGTGTTGGTTATTGAGGACAGTTGTGGCTCTGGATGCGCATTGGAGACAATAGACTCGAATCTGTATGGGTCGGGTGTTACAAACACTATCCCTCTCCTCCTCCTCGACCTCTTCCAAATTTAGCATACGTGAAAGTATTGAAATATTGGAAGTAACCGTGCGAGCCTCGACGCCCTAGAGCTCATCGAAAAGTCAAAGGTCATCAACGATGTTGTCATTGCCATAAAAACACCGGTGAACCCATAATTCATAGATCTGTGAAAAAGGTTTTTGTGATCAGACAAAATTGACCCATCTCCTTAATTCCGTTCTTTGTTGTTGAAACATGGCTTATTTTCAAAACCCATAAAGTAAAGGTAGTATATTAACATTAAGGCAGTATATTGAAATCAAAAGTATCATTGTATATTTATATGTTGCTGATAAATGTTAGTTATATGTTAGTTAAAGGAATTGGGGGTTGCCTCAAGTGGTGAGCTTTTCCATCTTCCTTAGCAAAGTCTACGGTTCAATTACTACCCCAAGCATTTGCTTTGGATTTAAGGGGGAAGGGGGTTGGGGGGTGTATGGCTTGTAATGGGCCTTTGGGTGGGCGCCCTGTGGGAGGGCAGCCCAAAAGATTTATTCTTACTTATATAAAAAAACGATTTTTTCACCAAATACCCCTGACAAAAAAATTTATTCACCAAAAATACCCCCACTTTTTTCAAAATTCACCAGATATCCCTAACCTTCAAAAAAAAGTCACCAGATGCCCCTGACCTTTAAAAAAATTACCCAAAATGCCCTTAATGACTAACGGCGGTTAACTCCATTAGTCATTAACCCTAATTAACCCTAAAAACCCTAATTAACCCTAAAAACCCTAAAAAATCCTAAGTCAACCCAATCAACCGAAGTCAACCCAACTATCTCTCTCTCTTTCTCCCTAACCCACCCCCTAACCCCACCCCCCCATCCACCCCCGCCCCCTCCCCCTCCCCCCCCTCCCACTACCGAATATTGTTATAAACACTACAATGCTTTTTTAGACCATAAAGCGGGCATTATCGGACTAACACTATCAAATGTTCGAAAACAACAAGATCAGACTATTTTGTTGATTCACGAGATCAAATGTAAGTAGCTCTTATACTTCACAGAAAATCAACTTATGGCTTGTTATATGTAGAAATAGTAGTGGCGGATCCAGGATTTGACTCACGTGGGTTCGAAGTCCTATGAAAATTCGACATAAAGAAATTTAAAATGGTTTATGCATTAGCAATTCTATAGCACTTTTTTAGGCATTAAAATATACAGATGTACAAAAGGACAAATAAATACTCATTTTTTTGGAAGAAATATAAATCCAAATATATATTAACTATTCACAAACAGAAAATTGGAAGGCAAAAATTTCAAAGTAATATGTAGTACACTCAGACATTATTTTGGGTCCTATAAAAATTAAGAAAGGGAAATTTAATATGAATAATCTATATATAATTTCAAGTTGTGGGATGGTTCTCATAATAATTCAAACTCATACTATTTGTTCACTAATAATAAAAATGAAGAGTTCATATTATTTGGATAAGATAGCACTCAAAGTTGGGTGTTTGCTAAAATAATAAAAAGTTGAGATAATTATAAAAAGATTGGTAAAAGTTGGGTTTATTTGGATAAATTCTGCACAAAAGAAAGGAACAAAATGCTCCATAAAACATTAAAACTTAAAGCTAAAAGAAAAGAAAACAAAATAAAAAAGTAGCACTCTATTTGAATCAAAAAAGAAAAAAAGGTAAAGGTGATGGAAAGAAAACAAAAATAAAAAAATGGTCTCAAACCATCAGTCAATATATTGCCAAAAAAAGGAAAAAAAGACAAAACAGAAAAAGAAGAGAAATAACACAAAAACCTCTCCGTAAGATTCGAACCTGCGGTAGAAGTATCAAGGGCTTAAGATATACAGCCCAACAATCCACTTAACCAAATGTCTACAACTGATTATATGCGATGCGGGATGCTTATAACGGTGTTTTTTTTTCGTGAATTTTCCTTTTTCCCTCCAGCGTGGGTTTAGTTGAACCCACTGAGCCCACGCTGGATCCGCCACTGAGAAATAGACTAAATGAAAAACTTATTCTCTATCGAACAAAACAAAGGAATAGGTGTACAACCTCACATTATGTAAATTCACCAAACTATATGTTGGGTGGTTGGCTTAGTTGGTTGGAACTTTGGAAGTCATCCTTCCACCCTTGTGATAAAGGTTCGATTCTTGCCCCTTGCAAGTGGGATCCTCAATTTCCCTCCACTTATGTAAGGGACATTCATCTCACCTTAAGAAAATGTTCAATGGAAATAGTTCTTAAATAGTTTCACTCACTTGTGTACATTGTACACTCTACTGTACATACACTAATGTATGAATAACTCAACCTGATGACTTGCTGTCGATTCTCACTCAGAGCCACTAGAATAAGGTGTAGGAAATAAATCCGCAGAAATCAATTAACTGAACTTGAATTACAAGAACAAGTTGCGTTGTGGTATGAGGGCCACTGCCTTAAAAACGAATTTTGCCATCTCCACGGATTCTCGATGAAGTTCGTCCTCCAAGGTTCACACAACTATCTCTGTCTCTCTGACTCCGTACACCAGGATCAAACATTGGAATTTCCCAAGAACTGCCCAAATCTATAGGGAAGGCTTGTGTTATTGATTAATGAATTAAGAGAGAAAAACGACCAATAAGTTAATTATATGAGGGTTAATAAAGTTACCCAAAACAAATCCGGAAATAACAACATATAAAAAAGAGTTTTTTGTCAAAAACAACCTTTTATAATCACTTTTTTGTGAAAAACAACCTTAATTTTTTTTTTGCAACTTACAACCTTTAACAAAAAATTTTTGCCAGATGAAACCTTTTCCGTTTTTCCGTTATTGATTGTTACCTTTTTGGCGTTGACTGTGAGTTGGTTTACTTCCGTCATTGTTTGGTTGGCTTAGGGGGGTGGGGGAAATGAATTGTAAGAGAGATGGAAGTAAACCAACTCATAGTCAACGCCAAAAAGGTAACAGTCAATGACAGAAAAAAAGAAAAGGTTTCATCTCGCAAAAATTTTTTTGTTGAAGGTTGTAAGCTGCAAATAAAAAGTTAAAAGATTGTTTTTTGCAAAAAAGTGACTATAAAATCACAAATTATTAGGCTAGACTGCCTAATTATCATGTTAATATTAGGCGCCCAGCCCAAGCCCACATAGATTTCCAACCCAACTCCATTTAACAGCGCGAGCTAACCCAAAAAAAACAAAAAAGGGAAAACAAAGAAACTGAAAACCAAGAAACGGCTTCCTTCAATTCTCGACATTCTCTCTCTACAGAAAACGAAAAAAGGCGAATTAAATCTTGAATTCTCAATCCAAAATTTCGTACTATTTGCACAGAATTTCTTCGCAAATCAACGCTGCATATTATTTCGAATTCTCAGAATTTCTCATATCAAGTTTTGGAATTTTGCGCTACAATTTCCAGCTTAATCAAGGTATTTTCATCTTAATTCTCTCTATAGAAAATTAGCAATCCTTTGAATTATATGCTAGAATTTCGATTTTTAAGTTATATTTTCTTAGATTTTGAGAAATTCGTATTATAAGGTATTTTCAGACGAAATTCGAGGTTTAGTTTTTGTTAATTTTGATCTTGTTTCTTCCCTTTTATTTTTAGATCTGTTTGTTTTTTTAATGTGATTTTCATCTTTTTTGCTGATAATTTCTCTCTCCTCTTTTTCTTTTTCTCTTTTTTGTTTGTGAGTTTGATCCTGCATTTCGTCGAATAAGTTGAATTTGAGATTAGGATTTAGTTGATTATACAAACTCTTGTGGAGTGGTTTTAAATGCTTGAATTGAATGTCTTGTATTCAATTTCGAGTTTCAGTTACTTCCGAATGACGCAATTTTAGTAACATTTGCTTGTTAATTTTAGTTTTTCTTTTAGATGAACATTTGCGAGTTGAATTCTTTCATTCGTGGTCATTTTATGGAATTGTGATAATTTAAGTAGTTGAATTCTGTGTGATTTTGATCCTGCATTTTGTCCATTACGTTGTATTTGTAATGATGATTTGGTTAATTTTTGAGAATCTTGTGGAGTGGTTTTGTTGATTCTTATACTTTGGACGCTTGAATTGAATATCTTGGATTAAATTTTGTGGTGTGGTTTTGTGGAGTGGTGATTATATTGCTGATTTCGAATCATCATCAACTTGTTTGTAATTTTCCATCTCTGATTTTTAGTTGTTTGTTGATTAGAGAGATGAGAAGCTGAAAATTGATTATAGAAGCTAAACCTCTACATCAATTGCAATCAATAGTCCTAAGGTAATTTCGAATTATATTTTTGTTGAATCCTCTGTTTTTTGTCTCTGATTTTCGAATTTTTCATCTGATTTTGAGTTGCTCTGTTCCATTGTACTGCATTGCATTGTTTTTTTTTTTTGTTTTTCTGAATCTATTTTGTGTTTTTTTAGATGGATGAAATGTATGAAGGTTTTGAACAATTTTTGTTCTTTAGAGATTTGGTGAATGTTCGTCATTGTATGCCGTTTTTGACACTTGAGAACTTGCTAATATGCTAACTGCTCTGATGTTTTGTGCTCAAAGCTGGTAAAACAGGTCTGCAGTTGCTTCTCCATTCTATGCTGGCTCCTTTGTTTTTACTACTTTCAGAATTTCAAAATATGATTAGTGCTTGTAATTTTTCTGGAACAAAATTTTCCCCATTGTGTGGTCGATTCGATCGTTGAGGGAGACGTCTAAGACGGATGGGAAAGCTGCTAGGAATTTAGCTAAGTTGACCCTTTTTAGGCAGTTTTATATTGTTGTTATTGGGTATTTGTATTTCACTAGGATTGTGGTGTTTGCGCTCAAGACTATCTCCGCGTATAAGTATCAGTGGGTGAGCAATGCAGCTGAGGAGATTGCGAGTCTTGTGTTTTATGCAATCATGTTTTATATGTTTAGGCCTGTTGAGAGGAATGAGTATTTTGCCCTTGATGATGACGAAGAAGAAGCTGCTGAGATGGCTCTTCGGGAAGAAGATTTTGAGCTTTAGAGATTTGGTGAATGTTCGTCATTGGATGCCGTTTTTGACACTTGAGAACTTGCTAATATGCTAACCGCTTCCGATGTTTTGTGCTCAAAGCCGGTTAAACCGGGTGCAAGCTTGCTCCTCCATTCTATGTTTGGCTCCTTTGTTTTTACTACTTTCAGAATTTCAAAATATGATTAGTGCTTGTAATTTTTTGGTTGTACTTGGTATGTTGGCTTTTTTAAAATTTTTTTTATCTTAGTCCCTTTTTGTCTTATATTAGTCTCTTTATGGAATAAATTGGTCACCTAATAAACTGTCATGATGTATTTTGTGTTGTTATTGATTTGTGGCGCAAAAATAATGTTGTTGATCGATTCTCCGGCGATTGCATCCGCCGAGTCGAGCTCGTTGACTCAAAACTCGTCCTCGACAAAAAACTCAATGTGAAGGCGCCCGGGTTCGTGTCGAAGAAGCCGATTTCGCCGACTCCGACGAGCACGATTCCTGCCTCCGATCCTAGAGTGATGATCATTCCTCCTCCTCCGTCTAGACAATTTCAAAATTTTTATGATTCTCCATCACCTGAGCATGAAACAAAGTTAAAGAATGCTAGATTGTTGTAGCTTCTTGAATGATTATAGTGGTCACATGATGATTTATGTTGGTGACACAATGGTTATTGTTGGTCACTTATTATTTTTTTAACATTTAGGAACCCACACATGTAATTGGAGTGACATTTCGTTAGTGATTATGGTAATAAATACATTTGGTTCTTTCCATTTCACATTTGAAGTTTCTCAGTTATTATTATATATTTTGTCATTTAATTTCTTAAATATTCAGTAAATAGATTAAAGTGGGCACCAATTAGCTTAAATTAGGTACCAAATGAATTTAAATAATCACTTATTGAAATATATTAGATGTTCAGCTTTGTGTTTTTTAAATTAAAGTAATCAGCAAATGAATAGGTGACTAGCTAATTTGAACAAGCATCAAATGGATTAAAGTAGTCTCTAATTTGAAGAAATCTAAAGTCAACATGGAATAAAGATTAATTGGCATATCATGGTCTCTAATTGACATATAACAGTCACTTAAGAACATAAAACTTACTCTATTAAAAATAAAGAACATAAAAATTACTGATCAACATAACTTGTAATTAGAACCTAAAGTTGAGTACCACTTAGCATAATTTTGCAAAATAACAAACCAGTGGTAATTGTTTTGTTTGTACTTCTACTAATTACATAAAGTTCTACTTTTGTTCAAAACTAATTAATCATCATTGTTAGTAACCAAATCAGTTTTTGTTCAAACTACTTTCTTGGAGAGGATCTAGTTGCTGGTCCGGATTCCTTCACAGGAGAGTTTGGCTTCGGGGGAGATGGTTTTTGCAGCTTTTGCAGAACTACAGTGGCTGTGTTGGGTACGTCTTGGTGTCTTTTCGATCTCCTGCAAAACGCTTGATTAGCTTCATCTGCTTGCTTGGTGGGAATTTGAGGTTGTTGTTTTTGTGGTTGTGGAATCGGATTATACAAAGAAATTCATTTACAGTGAAAACCAAATAATTCAAAATGCTTACAAAAAACTAAAGTGGCTACCAAAGAACTTAAACGGGTCACATAAGGAAGTAAACTAGTTCCTTGAAGAAATAAACTGCCAGAAAATTAAGCATCTTTCAAATAACAAGAACCCAAATGACAATTCATTAGGACAGCAGTATGTTGCAATGAGAACTTGTTTAGCCTTATAGAAGAATTAGGCTAGCAGTAAGTAATTGAATTTGAAACTTCTCACTGACCGATGGATAATTGAGTTAAAGTGGTCACAAATAATCCTAAACTGGTTACTAAATGAGTTAAAGTGGATACTTAAAGCATGTAATAGTTTCAGTTTCATTTGTAGTCTTGTTAGTGTCCATATATTATAAAGGAGTCTCATAAATGATAATAAGAAACTAATCAACACTCAAGTTATAGTAGATACTAAATTAATTAAAGTGACAACATAAGAACTTAAACTGGTCACATAAGAAAGTAAATTCCAGAAACACGTTCAAGATCCTTCCTCTGACTCTCATACATCTCCCTCTCAGAAGGTTTGATTTTCAACCCTTCAAGCTCCAACTCCACTAACTTTGCTTCATCATCAAACAACTTCAAATTAGCTTCTCTGAAGACACTAACAACAAACAACCACAAATTACAACCCAACACAAATACATCCTACTAGCTACTGTAGACAGAACCTACAACACTAACAACAAACAACCACAAATTACAACCCAACAGCTAACATACTGAGTCATTGCTTATCCTCACTACCCCATTTCTCGTTTACAAGGGACTGAGCTCTACTACAAACTTCTTTCTTAATATTTCTAATCACACTATCAATTCTAGGCACAACATCATGTCAGTAGCTATTGAATCTGGCCTTCCAAACAAAATACACACAAGCTGCAAGAGCAGCATAGCAGACTTGCTGTTTCTTTTTGTTGCTGTCTTTTTTACCCCATCTTTTCCACATTGTGTAAATACTTGCATCAGGACTTATCCCTAGCCACATCATGATACCATCACAAATCTCTTTGCCAAATCTGCATCTAAAGAAGAGATGATGACACGAATCCACCCCCTGAGTGCACACCAAACAACTATCATCTGTACACACTCCCGGCCTTCACAAGCCTCTCTAAGTGTTCGGTTTCCCAAAGCAACAAGCCAAGCAATTATGGAACATTCCATCTGATACAATCCCTCACCCCTAGTCCTCCTTTTATTTTTGGGACACACACATCACTCCAAGCCACAAGAAGGGGGAACATTATACTATTTCAAATCAGTATTGAGCTACTACATCACAATGTCAGATGCAAATACAAGATTTCAAGTGTAACTTTAAGCATCAAAACCTTACAATGAACCCAAACAACACAACAAACACAAAAGCATACCAAACATTCAAAACGTATATCACAAGAACACAACACGCAGAGCCTAATTTTGCAACTTTAAGCTATTGCGTTCAAAATTAGATGCTTATTTAAGTCAATTAGTAGATGTATTTGAAATACCTTCATTAGTGGTCGGTTTTCTCTTATGTTTTGCCAAGATTTCGTTTTTTCTGTTTGAAATTGAGCTCCAAATATGTTGAGATTTTCAGGAGTCGAAATCAATATGCAATTGTAAGTAAGAAATCTATAAACAGAGGTAGTTTATGAGCAAATGACAAATTAAAAAATTAATAGAAGTTGTTTACCTTTTCGTGAACCATAATTTCGGCACATTAAGCTTCGATTCTGATTTTTTGTGAACCCTAACTTGAGGTAATTGATTTTCCAGCACAATTTAGCTCGCTTTTCATCATTTCTTGGAATTTTTTGGCTCAAATTTGTTAAATTTTTGTTCGTTTTTGTTTGAGAGAGTTAAGAGGAAGAGAGAGAAACTGTGTGGGTTGTTGAATCCCAGCCGTCGAATTTGATGCTATGTCGGAGATAATCTCGGTGAAATTCCGCATCCTTGTAATCGGAGAATCGAAATCGGAGAAGGTGATGATGGAGCTGCTATGGAGGATTTCCCTTGGCGGGAAAATTCCACCATTGAAGAGAATGAAGAGTGAAGAGAGGAGAGAGAAACGCGCAAGAGAGACAGAGGATGCTGCTGTTTTTTTTTAATTTGCAATATGGGCTGATTAGATCATATTGTTTGGACTTGGGCCTGCCTAATTATAATGTTATAATTAGGCGGTCTCTTGCAAGACGAACTGTTATAAAATATTGTTTTTGACAAAAAAAACGCAATAAAAAATCCACTTTGGCTTCCAACCCTGCAATACACGCACAGGTTACTGACTTCCGCGTTATATTAGGATGTAATCCAACATAAGGCAATTACAGGGAACGATAATTCACGTGCTTATCCATTTTGGAAAGCATACTTTTGAATAGCTACCCACCTCCTGTAGATGGGCTTTGGAAAGCATACTTTGAATTAAAGCATAAGATTCATTTTACAATTTATTTCATATAGCAATCAATTGATCACTAAATTCACATGAACAAACAGGTCTGCATATTGTTCCATATTCAGGGGAACTTCATATAGGAAAGTTCTTTAATCTTGAGTATTAAGATGTTCTCCACTGCAGTTCGATCTGAATTCGACCATTTTTCGAGTCAATGAGATTGTAACTTTGATTGATTCTTCTGTTACTAACAACATCCGCGAGATTAATATCAACATATCCCAGAGTTTCCTGTTAGCAAGTACAGCAGATAAAACAGAATTACTGTAATTTGGTGTACTTCTTATAAGATACTAGGGATAAATAAAGCAGGAAAACTTTACACTGTCCTTACCTTAGGATGAAGTAAACCTATTCTGGATGAGACACTATGCACTTCCACATGTATCCTATCATTAACTGGTGGTTCCTCCAACAAAAACTCAAACTCCTCTTCCCATCTTGGATCTCTATTTTTCTTTATCGTCTGTAAAAATAACAATCATAAATGGTTACAACTCAAGCGAGAAAATAAAAAAGGAAGAACTCCAAACACAGAACTTAAACGCGTTCTACTCACAATAAAAGAAAACAATTAGAGGTGTCTTAAGAACTTCTTTCAATTAGAGTTGTCTTTGAAAAATGAAGTCACACTTAAGGGTATTGTGTTTGGCAAATTTTCCTAATTAATAAGCTATTATTATGCCCTCTTTTGACTCCACTGGTTTATATCAGCTTCATGAATATATTGTTTAGATTTTATTGCACACACGGAATACTGGCCAAATCAGCATGAGTTTCGTTCGTGCATATTTGAGATCATATATAATCGAGCGATAGACAGTAGAATGTAAAGTTTAGCACTGCAAGTAGAAAATATGGAGGCACATGAACTTTGGTGCAGAGAGTTGTTTGGAATGGCATACCTTAGTCTTTTTTTTCTTCACCTTTAAATAGTAGACGAACATAAGGATTTGTGTGATGCTTTCCTTCAACATCTTGAGCTTGATGGACGGTGATTACAAGTAAACCACCACCATCAGGTGTCCCTTCTGGAGCCTTTTCAACTGTTCCAGAATCTTCAGGATCACTGGCTATCTCATCCTCCTTGAATGGTTTGTATGTAGCTTCTAGAACAAGCTGTCCACGTGACTTTTCATTTCGAACATCTTCAGGATCCATACTTTTTAAGAGCTCTAAGGTGAAGACTTTCATTTCATCTGGTGTAATATCTTTCAGTGCAACAACATTTATCCCCATCTTCTCATGACTGCCAAACTAGTTCACAAAAGGCACCTTGATTATGTGATCTAAGTAAATCTCTTTTAGTTGAACAATATTCAGCTATGCCATGCTGTCTACTTTTACTGAGCAAAATATGCATGGAATATAACAAATTTAAGCCAGAATATGGTAAATAATGAGGAACTCCTAAATTATATCCTAGAAGTGCACATTTTTGGCAACTTTTGTGAAAATAACATCCAAAAAGACCTCCCTATTTTTTTTTGAGAAATTCCAGAAGCACCAGTCAGTTCTTTCAGAAGTACCAAAATGTTACTGATATATGCACTAATTATATAGATCGGATATAATTTAGGACAACCTTGAGATGATTCAAAGTTCTCCTAAAATCCTAATATAGTAACATTAATATGGTAATATTATTATGTACCTTTTCCCAGTCATAGACTATTATCTCCAAAGCTTGAGTCTGTGGATCTCTGACAGACAAAGTGAATTCTTCATTCCATTCAGGATTTAGATTTTTGTACTTGACAGTAGTTTTCTTTGAAGGAAGCTTGTCCTCTGTAAGTTTCATCTTGACATATGGGTCGGATGCTCCAAGAAGATCCTTCTTTTTTAGATTTATTGCTTTCACAACCTTGACATGTAAAATTCCAACAGGTTTCTTCCTAGCCCTAACAAAGTTGGAGCACACACAGGTTTATACTTAAAATAATTTATGCGAACTTCACAATCATCTATATGTAATTATGTACTAAAATTAGAAGATAAAACATATAAAGAGAACCAATCACTTACTTCCCAGGATCCAATATAGGTATTTCAAGGGTCTTAGGCCATAAGTACATGTTTGCTACCTGATCTTTTATTAATTCCTGCATGTAATACATACAGAGGTGAAATTAGGGAGGAATGAGAAAAAAAGTTGGTAGCATGATATTATTATAGGATTGTTTAGATAACAAAGGTACAAAAATAAGGAGCAAAAGGAGAAGAATTTTTTTCTTAATTTAATCGATATTGATCTGATTGAGAGGATATTTCCCTTTACATGATGTATAAGAAGATAAATGAAACTGAACCCTGATTCCACTAGAATGAAGTTGTAACTTTGTTAGAGGAAAAGATCCCTAAATATATTTTAAGTTTCAACCAGAAGAAAACTATGTTCTTAATGTTCTAGTTATTGCTATATACATAGACGAGGGATGTATCCCTAGTAAAAAATCGACAGAAATTTGTTTCAAGCTAAGTGTAGAACAGTCTCGAGAAAGAAGACTAAAGATAGAGTGTAAACTCATTGATGAGGAAATTCCCTAAAGTTCACTCCCATAAAGGATTTCCCCCCTTTTTTGCGTGTCCCATGGGTTCTCTCAAACAAAAACAGACAATGAAATAACTAGATAGATCATTACAGTTCCCCTCTTCCTTATTAGTGGAGAATTTTTACCCTTACGGCCTTATGTGTCTGATAAATAGGCTTACTAAAAAAAATTTGAATCTGGAATATGTCAAAGAAAACAGACTTATAAGTGGTGTGAAATATGAAAAGCAAAGAACAAGCAAACCATTGATGTGTAAGCATCAGGGGGTAAAAATTTTCTAGGTAATGATTATAGCATTGATCAATGCTAAATTAATTTCCCTGGAAAATGTTCCTAAGCAACAAACACAGCCTTAAGGCAATCCAGAATTTCATTCTCTTGCAAAATGGTTTACATATTCTCAGGACTACAGTGGGCTGGTGAAGAAGTTTAGCTTTTCCATTTTAATCGAAGAAACAGGAGATTCAGAATCAATTACACATTTGCATGCACCATTACGCCATACAATTGCACCACTTATGTTTCATAGTCAACTAATGTAAAAGACGAGATCAAACTAAGAGGTAAGCCTTAATGATTTGAGAGAAAAAAAATGAGAAAGATAAAGGCAAGTGTTATACAAAGAGGAATAGAAGATAAGTAGTAACAAACCTGAACAAATCTATACAGGCCTGGAATCGCCATTGCATCTGCACCTAAAAATTTCAATCCAAAGTCGACATGTGGCTGCAGGTTCCCAAAGTTCACATGTTACTTGTGAGCTAAAATAATGAAACAACTTTGACAAATGGTTATATAACGTAGACTCTTGCTTAACAATTAGCCAAGGGCAAGGCTTAATGATATGAGCTTGAAAATTTCTTATAGGAAGTCTCGCTCCTACACCTCATTAGAGCAAGTATTGCAAGTAACGAGCATCTAGAAGCTTATTTTCCCTTGTCTAGCGACAGATGTATGAGCCATTCTCAGTAGAACTGTTTGGGTTGAGGTGCAAGGAATTCAAAATCACCTACCTTCTCCATAAGAGAAACATTTATATTGGCAAAGCAAGGGAAAGCTGGCACCAGAGGCTTCAACGTAATACGTGGATGAGCAAAAACTTGCAAATCAACCACCTGAAGCACATCAATTATATCAGCTAACATGCAGCACTAATTTATGCATGGTTTAATGAGCAGCGTAGTTTTTTTTTTTTTTTTTTTTTTGGGGGGGGTGATGTTGCCTGTTGATTCAATAATCAATACTACCTGGACACTGGCTTTTAGTCCAAATGCTTTGACTGTAACATGGATGTTAGGGTTCCCTGCCCACTTCAGCGCTGGTTCCATAATCAACTCTTTCTCTTCAGTCATGAATACCTTCATTCCTGACATGATTAGCAATATAGAGTAAGATACATTTCCATTCCCAGATTAAATAAGCTCAATAACTTTTTTCACGGAACATTAACATTCCATGTAAGTTATTCCTTCCAGAGACTAAGGAAACCTACAGAATGGTAATATATTCCATCAAATTATCATCTCGACTCGAGCATATGTACGGATGTACCAATTGAGTGACCTCCAAATGCTTGATATTGGCAACAAGATCCATAAGGGTAGTGCTCTGAACATTATCTCTTCATCAATATGTAATTCTTCTCCCATTAAGCAAATTCTACACAATACCTAACCAATCTTCTATCATTTTATCTTAACTGCAAGTTTGATACCTGCAGTGAAAGCTGATAGTGGCTAGTGTAACACATATCTTCGATGGTAAACATCTGAATTCCATAACCAACGTTCACCAATTTGGAACCTAAATCATTTTAAGTAATTCCCAAAAAAAAAAAAACAAGAATTTCCACTTATTTTCACTTGGAGATCTTTAGTGAAAAATAACCGTCTAAGCTACTACATCATCTTCTTCTCTACACAATGAACATACACATGCTTGTAAGAGAGGATAAGAAATCCAACCTTGAAAAGTAGGAGGCAGGGTGCCTAAGCTGAGTGTTTCAAATTCAACTGCCTGGATTTTGTACTTTGGAATTTGCTTAGCAATAATGGGCTTTGAAATCTCCCTTGCAGTCTTGCAAATTGCCTAAGGAATTGTTTACACATTAGACTGGTTATTACACCTGGAAATAGTTTAAAACAAAATGTATTAACAATCACCTTATCCAGATAGGGCCACATATAGAGTATGAACTTGTTAAGCCAATCAACCTTCACAAAAGCACATCAAAATTAGCTTCACCAATCACCAGTGACCTTTAACTTTAGGCATAAATGAATACATAGATCATGAAGAACAAATTCAGAACGCCAAGACATACACGATCAAAGTCTGGATTTTTCACCCAAAGGGGTATCTCCGGAAGCAACTTCAACAAGGATTTAGCATCGAGCTCAGCCAATGGACGAACTTCAGGATCCTGAGAATCAAGATTCAGATGAGTGTGCGCAATTTAAAGCCAAACTAATCATAATTAATCAAGCACAAACTAATGTCATCTGCAACAATTTGTTACATTGCTTGGTAGATAATTTATGCAGAGAAACGAGCAAGATAAATCACAAATAAATAAATAAAAACAGATTCAATCCCACCAAGTTCAAGTAGATGCTAATTATTACCATGTTTCAAGACCCCTAATTTCTTTCCACAGGAAAGCCTTTCAGCTTAGATAAGACTAAACTTGAGACAAGACATAATGAGCTTGTTCAAAGGAGAAATGTTTATTGGACATGATAATACAGCATCTCCTTCTAACAACACAAGCTCATCAACTGGCACCTGATATATTTAATTTATTTATATTCCTTCAATCAGTTTGTTAGAATTGCTGTTGTAATAAAGCCTACGTGGCAAGGTTAGTTAGAGGTGGTTAGAGGTTGTTATCTCCTCTCTTCCTCTTATGTGTATATAAGATCCATTCTTCCCTTGGATCATAATGCATTCAACAATAATAACTCAACTCTCAGAATTATGAGATTTTTTCTCTCTCAAACTTTTCTTTAGTTTTCTTCTCCTAGATAGAAAACTTACATGGTATCAGAGCTTGCAGCAAATTCTGATCATAATTCCGCAATTTTTTGATCCGAAATATTGTTGAAGATTCTCAGATGATTCAGTGTAAAATCAGGTTTTCTGAAACTTTTCTTTTCTTGTCTGAATTTTTTCTTTCGATATAAATCCTCTGAAATCTTATCTGAAATCTACTTCCGATTCATTTTCTCTGAAATTCTTACTAAAATTCTGCTGAAATCTTTTCTCTGAATTGATAAATACTCCTGAAGTATACTGAATTTGATTCTTTCTGAAAAATTCTGTGAGGTTGAATGTTGTAATCAATCTGAATCCTAGCTGTTTGATAAAATTCCTTAGTGAAATTGTGAGATTGAATGTTGTGATCAATCTGAATCCTAGCTGTTTGATAAAATTCCTCAGTGAAATTCTTGATAATTTCTTCATTTCTTGATTGTTTCTTAAAATGCCTGAATCACAAGTTTTACCTCCTAATCAAGATCCTACTAGCATCTACTACATACATCCATCAGATGCTAATTCCACTCAATTAGTCTCTATTAAATTCAATGGAGAAGGTTTCTCTAACTGGAAACGAGCAATGATTCTCACCTTGTCTGCTAAAAATAAACTTGCATTTGTTACTGGAGATCTTCCTAAACCTGCTGAAACTTCATCTGACCTGAAAGCCTGGGAAAGATGTAATGCTCTGGTGTGTTCCTGGTTGATTTTCAACCTTGATGATGCAATAGCAAAGAGTGTTCTATTCTTAACAAGTGCAGCAGCCATATGGAAGGATCTAGAGGAAAGATTTGGTTATTCCTCTATGACTCAGGTATATTCTCTGGAGCAAAAGCTATCTGAAATTTCTCAAGGAAATAATAGTGTTGCTGAATTCTACACAAACATCAAGACTATATGGGATGCTCTCAATGATGCTCATCCTTTACCTACACTCACTTGTAATAAGTGCACCTGTAATCGACTAAAAGAATTTACGAGAGACAACAAGAGAAAATGCTTGCTCCAATTCATGATGAAGCTCAATGAGCAGTTCTCTACAGTCAGAGGCAATGTTTTAATGTTAGAACCAGTTCCTAATATATCTCCGGCTTATAGACTTTTCGCTCAAGAAGAAAGGCATAAAGAAATAGCTGCTTTAAACAATCAGAATGAGTCATTGGCATTCTGGCGGATCGACAGAAAGGTAATAGCCATCCCTCATAACAAAGGCTATAGACCACGGCATGGTAACAATTACGGTAGCTTCAATAGATACAACTCTCGAGAGGTCCTTTAACAACAATCTTTGGTGGATCTATTTCGGAAACAAGAGACACGGAGCCAATTATTTTTGCACTCACTGCAAGGTCCCTGGACACAGCATGGAAAGGTGCTTTAAACTGAATGGTTACCCTCCTGGATTCAAGGGGTTCAAGGATAAGAGAGTTGCAGCTGTTACTACGCACAATGCTGAAGAAAGTACACCTACTTCATCTGATACACAGCCTATTACTATGACTCAATACAACCAGATAATGGATATGTTGAACAAACACAAAGCAGATTTTCAACACCTTTGGTACATCTTTCACTTGAAGGAGAACCTCATGCTATGCTAGCAGGTACTTTCGCCTCGCTTTCCTCTGTTAATCACGGGTGGCTCTGGATAGTGGAGCCACTAATCATATATGTTGATTTATCTTGGTTCTCCGACTACCAACCATTATCCGGTCACAATAATTTCATTACTATACACGATGGGAGCAAAAGTATAGTGGCTCATGTTGGTTCTATTGTGTTAAATGAACACATCACTCTTGTGAAGTCTTACATGTGCCGATTTCAAATTTAATTTGATATCACGTGCACAAGTTATGTGCGGAACCTACATTGTGAGATATCTTTTACTCATGACAAATGTTTCATTCAGGGCCTTTCTCAGAGCAAGCAGTCAATTCTTCTTGGTAATCTGAGAAGTGGACTCTACTGTGTTGAAGATCAGCTGCCTTCTAGTTCTTCTCTTAATTGCTCTACTACGGTTTGTTGTTCCGCTATTGATAATGCAAGATTGTGGCATCTCGGTTGGGACACTTGCCTCTTTCTCAAATAAAAATTCTCATGCTCGAATGTGATGTTAAAGAGTTTGTAGATACAAGTATCCGTCGGATCTGATCCTGTTTCTAAGCAACCTAGAGTTTCTCTCCCTAAGAGTAGTGTTCATACTACTACGGCTCCATTCGAGTTGATCCATATTGATGTATGGGGACCTTATAAGGTCAAAACTTCTTCCGGTTGTTCTCAATTTCTAACAATTGTTGATGATTTCTCGAGTTCACTTGGATCCATTTGATAAAACAAAAGAGTGATGTTGTTCTTTGTTTTGAGTAATTTTGCTACTTATGTTGCTACTCGGTTTTCATCTAACATACTTTGTGTTAGATCGATAATGCAAAAGAACTCTCGAGAGGGGATATGAAAGTTTTTTATCAAGCCAAAGGCATTGTGCATCGAGACTAGTTGCGGTGACACACCCCAACAAAATGGGGTGGTAGAACGCAAGCATAGGCACCTATTGGAGACAGCTAGGGCCCTTTATTTTCAATCTAAAGTCCTCTGATAAATTTTGGGGGTGATTGTGTCCTATGTGCGGCCTACCTCATCGATAGAATGCCTCTCAAACCTATCCACAATACTAGCCCTTACACTCTTCCGTTCAACCATTCACCCTCCTTGACTCACTTAAGAACCTTTGGATGTTTATGTTATGTATCTACATCCAAGGTCCATAGAACCAAATTTGATCCCGGAGCATCTCCCTGTGTTTTTCTTGGATATTCGGTTAGCGAAAAGGCTATAAAATCCTGGACATTAGTACTCACAGGGTATTTATCTCCAAAGATGTTTCATTTCATGAATTTTTTTCCCTTCCACCTTTCATCACCACAAACCACTATACCATCCGCCATCTATCTACCCAAATCAACTTCAACTTCCTCTTTTGAAGACTCAATTTTCCCTTCCATACAGCAATCTTACTCTTCCATCTCCACCATTTTCTCCCCTACTAGTCATCCACCCTCCACATCAGTCTCTAGTCCTCACACTTCTTCTCCATTTTCTACGATTCTCCTCCTTCACATCCTTCACTGCTGACTCTACTCTCATTGATCTTTCTTCTACCTTACCCATCCCTTCCGGACCTTCTAGACAACATAAAGCACCATCTTACCTAGCCGATTACATTTGCAACACCTCCACATCTTCTCTTACATCCCATTGGTGCAACCTGGTGTCTTATGATGCTTACTCTACCTCACACAATGCTTTCTTTTCTCGGACATGTCATATACAAGAACCTTCTGTTACACCGAAGCCTCTCTAACCTTGTTTGGGTTGAAGCTATGGCCAAAGAGATTCAAGCATTGCATGATAATCAAACACGGGATTTAGTTGATCTTCCTTACGGGAAGAAGCCCATAGGAAGTAAATGGGTATATAAAGTGAAACTTAAATCGGATGGCTCCTTGGAAAGATGCAAAGCAAGGTTAGTTGCTAAGGGTTTCAATCAAAAGTATGGGGTTGATTATGAAGAAACTTTCTCTCTCGTTGTCAAGATGGGGATCTGTAAGATGTTTAGTAGCATTGGCGGCATCTCAGAAATTGGCCATTATTCCAATTAGATGTGAATAACGCCTTTCTACATGGGGATTTATCTGAAGATGTTTATATGAAGGTACCTGATGGGATTCCTAATCCTCACAAGAAGGTTTGCAAACTCAGAAAATCACTCTATGGCCTTAAACGGGCTTCTAGGCAATGGTTTGCCAAATTAGTTTCTCTCTCTTCTCAAGGTTTTTGTCGGTCTAAAAATGACTACGACTTGTTCATAAAGAAAGAAAATGGTTTAATATGTGTTGCTGCAGTATATGTTGATGATATTATCCTGCTCGGGACAGATCTTGCAAGCATTGAATCCCTCAAAGAACACTTACACCATGCCTTCGAGTATAAAAGATCTAGGGAGGTTAAATTACTTCCTAGGTATTGAAGTCACCTATGTTAATGATGGGATTATTCTTAGCCAGAAGAAATTTACTTCAGAGCTATTAAAGTCTGCTGGTGTTGATGTCTCTAAGAAAGCTCTCACTCCTCTCCCACTGAACCTTAAACTACAAGCTTCTGATGGTGTGCTTCTCACAGACCCTGAGATATATCGATCCTTGGTTGGCAAGTTGAATTTCTTGTGCAATACCAGACCTGATCTCTCATATGCAGTTCAATCTTTAAGCCAGTTCATGCACTTACCCAGATCATCCCATTATCATGCTCTCTTACATACTCTCAGATACTTAAACTCTACAGTAGGCCAGGGTATCTTGTTGAAGGCTAATGATGAACTCAAACTCCGAGGCCTATTCGGATTCCGATTGGGCATCTTGTGTTGATACTAGGCGCCTATCACTTGGCTATGTCCTGTTGTTGGGCCAATCACCCATTACTGGAAATCTAAAAAGCAAAATCTTGTCTCTAAGTCTTCATCGCAAGCGAAATACGGGGCCATGGCCTGCGGCCTCGAAGTGACTTGGATGGTGCGTCTGCTAGAAGAGCTTGAAGTCCATCACCTCAAGCCAGTCACCTTACATTGTGACAACCATTCAGCCCTACACATTGCCAAGAACCCTGTCTTCCATGAGAGGACAAAGCATATTGACATTGACTGTCATTTCACAAGAGAAAGGGTCCTTGAAGGCTTAATACAGACTTACTTATCTTCCTACCAAATCTCGGCTAAGCGAGACCTCTTCACTAAGGTCCTTCCTTCTCCTCACTTGAAGCACCTCTTGTCCAAGTCGGGGAATGATCGCTCCTTTATCTCATCCATCTCCCGACTTGCGGGGGGTATTGGACATGATAATACGAAGCATCTCCTTCTAACAACACAAGCTCATCAAGCGGCACCCGATATATTTAATTTATTTATATTCCTTTAATCGGTTTGTTAGAATTACTTTGTTGTAATAAAGCCTACGTGGCAAGGTTAGTTAGAGGTGGTTAGAGGTTGTTATCTCCTCTCTTCCTCTTATGTGTATATAAGATCCATTCTTCCCTTGGATCATAATGCATTCAACAATAATAACTCAACTCTCAGAATTATGAGATTTTTTCTCTCTCAAACTTTTCTTTAGTTTTCTTCTCCTAGATAGAAAACTTACAATGTTTCTGTAGACCAATAGACTTAATTCCATAACTCGTAACCAACATTCTGGAGTTGGTAATAAACGAGACAATGAAGTGATGAACACATGAAGGAACCTTGAACCTGTGCCACAACACTAATGACATTCCTCACAAAATAATATTCAGCTACAACTCAAATTCGTCAGCAAAGCAACTTGCATATGAGAGATTGAAGGAGATTTTGTGAATCAATGTTAGTTTAACCTTGTTCTTTTAGTTAATTAAGTGGTACAAATCATAATGACCTGAAGTCCTGAACATAAATCACCCAATTCTACTGCAAGTCTGATGCTATAACCTTTGTTAAATCGCTGTATAACGAGACGAAAAATAAGATCCGCCATGGGTAGAATGTAGGCCAGTTCAATTTGTGGGCAAAATACTAATTGTAACAGTATTCACACAAAGGCAAGAGTGAGAAATCTCAGGAAAGCCAAGCTCCCTCTAATACTTCATTTGCATTACCAACAACCTAGAGGATGACTGTTAATGGAAGTTCTTTGCATCACAATATAGATATATTAAGGGTGTCATAACTCATAAAGCTCAAAGCTAAAGAAGTAACACCATCACTAATGAAAGAATCGAATTTTCTATATATACATAATATTGCATTTCTCTTATGAAATTCACACCAGGATAAATAATTGAAAAATGCGAATCTGGAGATTTGGAGCCAAACCTTCACATGAGTGGGGCTGGAAGAAGATGAAGAAGTAGTACCCAATTACAAGCCCAAGAGAAGATCCAAATCCAAACCCAAAAATACTCATAATTGTGTTAAAAAAAACCCATTTTTAATCTTCTTCCAAACACAGCTCCCACAGAAAAACTTCACTTTTTTATTTCCCTGAAAAAATTGATGAATTTCAGCATACCCACATACAGAAAAGATGAAAAAAATCACTAAAAATTACAGCAACTTTGCAGAAAAAAAAAAAAAACCAAAAGTTCAACCAAAACCCACCTCAAATTTTACAGAAAGCAACTCCAAATCTTCATGATATAAAAAAAGTTGAGGGAATAAGCAAAATCCCAAGAAAAAGTACTTAGCATTTACTTAAAGGAGATAATTATACCATTAAATAATGGCCCACAAAATAGTTACTAGTAATAACTATAGTATCCACTCAAGAGTTATGAATTATTGGTAAGTAGTATCTTATGTAATAAGCGTCCCACGTACAGTTGGAGGGTTTGGATTTACCATGAAAGTGTTTGCAAAGATTGGTTGATTGAAGATAAAGGGTGGGGTCCAGAAATTGGATGCTCTTTCTTCTTTACAATTGGTAAACAATGGTTGACTAATTGGGTGTGAGAGCGTGTATGTCACCTCGTTTATGTAATTTTCGGATTGAAATGTGTATCAATGGGACTTTGATAGTTAGATTACTAGTGGGTGTTTTAGGTGTCGTTTGGTTAAGTGGGAAGTTAATTCACGAAAATCTAAATTCATTGGAAATAAATTCAATTCTTCCATTTCCCAGGAAATAAGTATGTGTGTTTGGTTGGCATGGGTATTTGTAATTGGCGTGAATTTGCATTTACGGGGGTTGGTTAATAATTTCCTACACTTTGTAGGAATTTCCATTTCCTTGGAATTCTCATTTCCAATGCTTTTGCCAACCAAACACAATATCATTAGGCTATTTCCTAGGAAATTGTATTTCCAAGGGAAATAGGTTGCAACCAAACAACCTCTTATACTCACTGGGTTGTCTCCACGTATTTCTTTCTTTGGGATATTTTTACAAAATCAAATTACTCTAGAAGTCGGCATTAGTGTACACTTTTCAAGTTTTCAACTCTCTCCCGTATGCATGAATGTGAAATTTCTAGTCCTCCTAGGTTTTTACTAGAGTCTAGTGGCGAATTTTAGACCAAAAAATTAATAGGGCCAATTTTAAATACTTAACCTTTATGTTAAAAGTAAAATTTTTAATCATATATATATATATATATATATATATATATATATATATATATATATATATATATATCATATCATATCATATCTAGTATATCAAAAAAAAAAAAAAAAAATCAGGGATGGCCCTTGCCTGCCCAAACTCAGACCTTCCTTGTGTAGAGGTGGGCTAATGGGCTGGGTTGATCAAAGTCCATCGGGTCCAATGACACAATATCAATGAGTCCAGTCCATCAATAGATATCGAGTTGTAGGTAAGTTATAGATATATCTGTCAAACGGATTGTATCTGTGTCAAATTTGTGTCCTTTCCAAAATGTAAATGAATCAAAAACATTTTACCATTCCGACCCATTCAAATAATTGGGTCAGATGTCTTAACACTAGTGATAACCCAAGTTGTTTAATTAAGTGGTTAGACACGTCGACCCATGAATCTAGCCCGTTTAAGCTAACAGAATAAGAAACTTTTGACAATAAAATATTTTTCTTATGTTTGATTCTTGCTAGAATGAATGAGTTACTTCCTCCGTTTTTTTTACATGTGACACTTTCCTAAAACGGAATGGTGCAAATTACATGTGACACTTTCTTTCTTTCCTAAAGTAGTAAGTTTTGGCCTATTAAATTACCATATTACCCTTACTTATCACAATTAACAAAAACAAAACCCCACTTAATCTATCCCATTAAAACAAACCTAACCTAATCAAATCTAAACTATTCCCACCAAATTAAAAACCCCACCAACTACCTTTCATCATCCACATCAGAATTGAACTCCCAACTACATTTTCTCTCTCTTTATTCAACCCCCCATTAATGATCTTCACTTCCCAGAACCCTAAAACTCCCCTCCTTCATCCGTTCATCTTTTCTCACCTCACCTTCATTTTCTCTCTTCTCACTTCCAATTTCTCTTTCATGACCTCCAATTTATCTCTCTTAATCTCATCACTTTCTCCTTAAATCGCCTCTAAAACCTTCGAATTGCCGACTTTCTTCATTCGAAATCATCTCCGCAACATCACGAGATCTTCATCTTCCATCTCAGTAAAAAAACCCTAATTTTGGAACAAAATGTTTGTCCCAGATCTTCAACCCCTTGTTGATGCGCTCTTTGAAACTAACGACGCTGATGAGTCTGATTGCATCAAGGAGTTGATGCATGCATTTGAAGCGAACTCCACTTGGCCCAGAAGACTTCACGACAGCGGAGACGCGCAAAATTATCTTCGCCCTTATGCCTTGAAGGCTTTGGGTGTGGTTGTTGATGAATTTTACAAAAAAAATGGGCTTCCAAGGGAGTTTCTTCCCTCATCTTCCCTTCCACAACATGCGAGTCCCCCCAAAGAGAAGATCTTGGGCCACCAACCAATTTCATCGAGGTTGAGGCCTAGATCCACTAAGGTTGTGAATGTTGTTGCAGAAGTTGAGGGGATAAAAGGTGAGGTGTTACGAGGTCTACCCATGAGATTGTTTGCGTGCTTAGGGCTCTTGAATTTTACTGTATCTCAAAGAAAGATAAGGTTAAAGAGGTGAATGGGAAGGAGAAAGTGGTGAAAGGGAAGGATAAACAAATCAGGGTGGTTGAGAAAAAGGTGAATGTGGCTGAGGTTGAGGTGCAGGGGAAGGGGAAAGAGGTGAAGGGACAGTGTGATTGTTTGGGATGTACTGCTACTTCCTTCAATGTGTTTGATGATGAGGGGAACACATATGCCATGTATGTTGAGAGTGATGGGGGTTTCAAAGTATTTGATGTGGTTGAAGACATTGTGGGTTCATCCGAGGGTGAAGATGGTGAGCTTGATGTCCCAATGAGCCCCGTACTAGCTCGGGGCCGGACCCGATTCACATTGCTTCCTACTAAGGCGTAGAGCCAAAGATTTGAGTCCCCTGAGGTTCTATTATCCTAAGCGAATTTAATTTCCTTTATCTATGAAAAATATGAGCCCCCCCTTCAATTTATTGTGTTCTTGCCTATTTGGTTTGGTTGCCTATTTACGTTGTAGTTGCCTATTATGTTTGGTTGCCTAATTCTAGGTGGTTGCCTAATTCTGGGTGGTTGCCTAAATCCGTTTGGTTGCCTATTGGATTGGTTTGGTTGCCTTAGTCTTTTTTTGGTTGCATATTGGGTTGGTTTGGTTGCCTTAGTCTGTTTTGGTTGCATATTAGGTTGGTTTGGTTGCCTAATTCTGTTTTGGTTGCCTATTGGATTGGCTTGGTTGCCTAATTCTGTTTTGGTTGCCTATTGGATTGGTTTGATTGCCTAATTCTGTTTTGGTTGCCTATTGGATTGGTTTGGTTGCCTTGAATTGGTTTGCTTGCCTAATTCTATTTTAGTTGCTTATTGGATTGGTTTGATTGCCTAATTGTTTTGGTTGCCTATTGGATTGGTTTGATTGCCTAATTCTATTTTGGTTGCCTATTGGATTGGTTTGGTTGCCTTGGATTGGTTTGGTTGCCTATTGGATTAGTTTGATTGCCTAATTCTATTTTGGTTGCCTATTGGATTGGTTTGGTTGGCTTGGATTGGTTTTGGTTGCCTGTTGGATTGGTTTGGTTGCCTATTAGATACTTTTGGTTGCCTATTGGATACTTTTGGTTGCCTATTTATGCTGTGAATTGTATGCTGTTGAGTTGGATTGGAGGAGGTCCAATTTGGATTGGAGGAGGTTGAATTTGGATTGTATGATGTTGAGTAGGTTTGGTTGCCTAGAATGTTTGGAGGTTGGATGATGAATTGGATTGGTTTGGTTGGTGAGATAAATGGCTAATGATGTCAATTATGCTTAATGAAACCTAAATGTGTGGAGGTTGATGCCTGTTGAGTTATTTGAGTCCTTCCTCGCTAAGTGAATTAAGTCCCTTTTATGAGTAATTTGAGTCCCTTATTTTTGATGATCACATATAATCCAGATGATGAAGGGACTCATGCTTAGCTTGTGGCTTGAGGAGTAAGAGATGATTTGCTCCTTATTGGTGTAAAACCATTAAGTTGAGGATTGAAATCATCCATTACTTCCTCAATGAGCTATGCAATTATCCCTGATGGATTTAACTAAATACAACTCCCATCAACTTGTTGACATTCAAAAAATAAACATAAAGTTAAATTCATTTCATCCATAATTGATGCATCACTGCTTATACAAACCAGTACTTGACCATAACTAATTATACGGCAAAAACAAAACATAAAAGCTAGGCCCAAAAACTTTCTGGTTTGATTAGAAGTGTTGTTGCATCTTGTCCAAACCCTAAACCAAATTTGTTGAAACTTATATACCTGTGTATGTCTTCTTATATAGTTCATATATACCCAAAAAGTTGCCCCTGTTTCTTCTCCTTCATACACATCAAAATATTGTGCAAAAAAGAATCTTCATCTTCTCCCCATGTTAGACTTGTGGTGCATCTAAGCGGTCCAAAAGCTTCACCTACATTAATGAATCTTTTATTTAGATAAGCCCTTTGCCTCATCTATTACTTGCTTGCTCAACTTCCACATTGTCCGGAAGTAATCCCTGTCTCTTTAGCTTTCTTTTGCCATGGTGTGGGTTCTTGTAATTATTCCCTCCTTTGAATTTAAGTATTTCTACCATGACATATTGCAATTGCAACCAAGTGTACATCAATACTTCTGGGTCAAAGAAATCATAACAGTCCTGCACTTTTAAAATCAAATCATCTAGATTCTTAGGAAAAGACTAATATTGTAGTGCTTGAATAACTCTAAAAAATCCTAAGTCTAGCACATTTAAGTCAGGAGACTGAGGTGGTTGATTGATTAGTTGAATATTGAAGCCATTCTGAGTTGCTGTTGCCCTAAATGATGGGTCATCTGCATGAATGTGAGGTCTTGCATTGTCTTGCTGTATGTAAATTTCTTTTGACACACCCTCTGGCCAATTCCTCATTATGGAAGGGATGATAGTGTTGATTATCAGGTCCCTCATAACTGCTAGGTTGACACTTTCAATTGCCTTTGTCACCCGAGTTCCTGCCCTTCTATTCTTAGTTGAATACTTGGCCCTCGCATACTCAACAAAAGGATAGATACCAAATTTGCCATCATGTATCATATTCCCTTCATTGTCTTTAATAGGTCTAGATGTTGCACACATGAACATAGCTTTAATCTTATACCTCTTAGATTGACAACAAGCTGTAGGGGTCATCTTCGACGGGGAGCAAGTAGAATCTCCTCATGTGCGGACTCAAATAAAACCACTTTTCATCTATGTGAACAACATTATGCATGTCAATAAATTTTGGTGGTTGTGTCCTTGTTCTTGGTAATATGTGCTTTGCAACACCCACTTCATTCTTTGAAGCTTGTAATCATCTGTTAGTTTTGGGTGAGTGTTTGCTTGTGTGACTTCCGAGCTTCCCTGTTTTGACAGAAACTATATACGATTGATGGAGGGACTTTAAGATAACCAGCAAATGCCCTAATACTGGTCCTTAGATGAAGTGGGACTGACTGAAGCCATTTTTCATCATAAACTCTTAGTTTTCTACCACATCTCCCTATTTTTTTTGTTTTTAACATCTATGGATTGCCCACTTGCTCTCTATTTTTTTGCATCTGTTCATATTCTTTCTAATGTCATCCTATGTATGTCATACTTTTTTGCTAATTTTCTTTTTAAACCCCACCAAGTTTACCATTGATTTCGAGGTAAGAAGTTCATCAACCAACATTCTCCTTTTTTCTAAACTTAACATTGGTTTTTTTCCTTGCACTTACATTGTTTGTGTTTGTGTCTCGTGGTTGATGTCCATGAACTTGTTGTTCTTTGTGCTTCCTGCTCTATTTACGTGCCTCCATCATCATCATCCGGTGTACTGATCATCATCACTGTGATAATGGTGTCCCATTTCATGCAACAGCAAGTCATCCTCCATGCCTTCAATTTGCAGCAACTGTTGAAGGTCAAAGAACCCTGCATCTCCCTGATCTCCTGACCCCATTTTGTTAGATTGAAAGAGAAGAAGAAGACTGAAGTTTGAAGTTTTTTGTGGGAAACTTCAGATCCAGAATTTTTGGATGATTATTTTGAACATTAATGTGCAGTGTGTGCAGTGAACAAGTAGCTTAACGTAATTAACTTGTAATGAAACTAAACCATTGTAGGTGATGACATTTTATCTCTCTTCATTTTGTGAAAAAAACCCTCATTTAATGTTGGGGGTTTATATAGAAGAGAGAGTTTGTAGTTGGTGCCTTCAACTGATTTGAAGAAGGCAATGATTTGAATTTTATGAAAAGTTTAAGTTTATGAAAAATTTGGAGGGAATTGAAGTTGGTGGCAAAAAAATTTGGCTGGGTCAGATTTCCCCCACTTGGGCGTGCAAAAATAAGGAGGGAAAATGGGGTGTGGTCCCTCTTTTCTCTCTCCTCCCTTCCCTTTAAACCCATGTGCAATGGTCCTCACTCCCTTTCATCCCCTATAATTACTTTTCTTTAATTCCCCCTCTAATTTTTTTCTAGGTAACCGTGAAATTCAAAAGTGTCACATGTAAAAAAAACGGAGTAATTAAGTATATACACCCTCCGGTCTTTATTAGTTTACCCGTATTCCTTTTTGGGATGTCCCTTATTAGTTTACCCATTTTTTTTGTTTCTATTTTTGGAATGAGACCACTAACTTTCCATCATACATACATTCAACTTTAATATAAAATAATAGTTTCTCTTTCTTTCTATGTCCTACAACATTGTTTCTCCTAAAACTCTGTGCAAAAGAAAGGGGTAAACTAATAAAGACCGGAGGGAGTACATTCTTAGAGACTAAATTTTTTCTCCTTTTTTTTTGTTTTTTGCGACCAAATTTTGAAATTTTAGGCTCTTGGATTTAGATATGGAAGTAGCTAATTCCAACTTTAGTTCCGTCCCGAAACCAAAGTGATAGGAATTTAATTCCCCAAAAGTAGAGGTGACTTGGAATAAATATTGGCAAAAAAAAAGGAGCAAAAGCCTAACTATTTTCAAGGAATGGAATAATTTGAAAAGTGTAACTATCTTTGAGAAACACTCGATTTAAGGTAACACGTAGTATAATTGGTATTTGTTTACGTCAAGAAATTAAGGATTATAATATGTTGTGAGGTTTGATGTGGGCCCCAAGAGCGTTTGCCTGAGCTCCGATGTCCGTTCACCTTGATCCTGCAAAATAACGTTAGACTACCTCGGGGGTGTTTCCGGGATCGCCCCTCCGACGCTCAAGTCAGTTGAGATGGAGGTAGAGAGATAAAGTCTAGAGAGAGATGCTCCGGTTTGTTGGGTGAGAATTCAATACTGTTCATTGATGAAGTTGGCTTTTATAGTGTTGGGGATTTCCCAAACAAGTAACATTGTTCGGATGGGCCTTTAGGGCATGCTACCCTTTTTAGGCAATGGTTATTCCATCCTTCTTAGAGATCTCCCAAAACACCTGGTAACTAGGTCAACTTACGAGGGGGACCCACTGCTGCCACTTGTCCCATGCTCTAAGAGGCTTTTAGGATCCTTATTGGGGCTCGATCCATTGAGCCCAAACAAAGATTTATTTATTATTGTCATTTCTATATAATATGAGAAATTTTCTCGAGTGCCCATGAGATTTGACGTAATTCTCAAATAGCCCCTTATATTTGGGGAATTCCTCAGATATTCTCAACTTTGACTTTGTGCTCAAAATACCCTTACTTGGTAGAATGTGGGTCTCCAAACCCAATGTCGTAGGTTAAAATCCTACGGAGCGTGATTCCCTTCTTGTTAAGTCGAATTAGATCGAAATAAATTCACTAACTTGAACAATAATCTAAATTTGACCATTTCCAGCGTCCACTCTCCGGAGCAACTAGGAGTTTGATCTTGGTACTTGTCAAACCTAACACATGACGGAGCCTTACTTATTTGTTAGATTTTTCTTTATCTCTCTCTCTCCTCAATTTTCTCTCTATCCTCCCACCATCCTCTATTTATGACTATCTAAACCTCCAAGATTTCTCTCTCGCTCCCACTTTGTTGTGACATATGCAGTTAACGAAACAAATAATTAATGAACAATTGACACAAGAATTAACGTGGTTCCCTCCCTGTTGAATAAAAAATGCCGACCCAGTCTCCTCCTGGTAAAGGGGAAGAGGCCGACTAGGTCACTCCCAGGTGGCGGGAGAATGCCGACCCTGGTCATCTCTGCCGAATGAGGAGTGGCCGGCCGGGTCACTCCCTCGGTGAAGGGAGAGAGTGCAGGCCGGTCATCCACCTTGCCGAATGACAAATGGCCGACCGGGTCACTCCTGGTGAAGGGAGAGTGCCGACCCGGTCATCCCTGGCCCAGACGAGGAGTGGCCGAGCGGGTCACTCCCTGGTGAAGGGAGAATACCGAGCCCGGTCTCCTCATCTTTGCATGAAGAGTGGCCGACCAGGGGTCACTCCCCGGTGAAGGGAGAATATCCGACCCGGTCTCCTCATCTTTGCATGAAGAGTGGCCGACCGGGTCACTCCCTGGTGAAGGGAGAATGCCGACCCGGTCACCTCATGCCACATGAAGAGTGACCAACCGGGTCACTCCCGGGTGAAGGGGGAGTGCTGACCCGGTCATCCCTTGCTTGATGAGGAGTGGCCGACCAAGGTCACTCCACGGTGAAGGGAGAGTGCCGACCGGTCATCTCTTGTGGGCAAACGGGGAGGTCCGACCAAGTCACTTTTCATAGAAGGAAGAATGCCGACCCGGTCCCTTCTTATTTGGAGGAGGAGGAGAGGTCCGACCGGGTCACTCCCTATTGAAAGAAGAATGCCGACCCGGTCCTTTCTTATTGGATGAGGGGCCGATTGATACTTGGCCATATTTGACCAAGTATAGAAGCGACTCGGCAAAGGAGGGAGCTCCCGTAGGCCAAATGGGGTCTTGAGCCATTCGGATGAGGGGCTTATGAGCCCCAGCTGGTCCGAATGGGCGCTTAGCCGATACTTGGCCATATTTGACCAAGTATAGAAGCGACTCGGCAAAGGAGGAGCTCCCGTTGGCCGAATGGGGTCTTGAGCCACTCGGATGAGGGCTAATGAGCCCCAAGCTGGTCCGAATGGGTCTTGGGCGATACTTGGCCATATTTGACCAAGTATAGAAGCGACTCGGCAAGGAGGGGAGCTCTGTTGGCCGAATGGGGTCTTTGAGCCATTCGGATGAGGGGCTAATGAGCCCCAAGCCGGTCCGAATGGGTGCTAGGCGATACTTGGCCATATTTGACCAAGTATAGAGCGACTCGGCAAGGAGGGGAGCTCTGTACAGGCCGAATGAGGTCTTGAGCCATTCGGATGAGGGGCTTATGAGCCCCCAGGCTGGTCCGAATGGGCGGCCCAGGCGATACTTGGCCATATTTGACCAAGTATAGAAGCGACTCGGCAAGGAGGGGAGCTCTGTTGGCCGAATGGGTGTCTTTGAGCCACTCGGATGAGGGCTAATGAGCCCAATTGGTCCGAATGGGTGCTAGGCGATACTTGGCCATATTTGACCAAGTATAGAAGTGACTCGGAAAGGAGGGAGCTCCTGTTGGCGAATGGGGTGCTGAGCCATTCGGATGAGGGGCTAATGAGCCCCAGCGGGTCCGTAGGTGCGTCCCCCTTGCCATGCCACATGTCAACTATTGATACAGGGGATGTTGGGACCCTTAATGCGAAGCCGAGTTGGAGGGGCGCTTCATGGAGTTCGACGCTTCAAATTCCTCGGGCTTAGGACGCTTTTCTTAATTTGGTTGGACTCACTATGGAATGGTGAAGGGGTCTAATTGGGCCTCTATTGGAAGCCCATTAGAGCGACGCGGGGTTTGCGTTGCACATCCCCCATGGCACCCCTATATATGTATGAGAGGGGAGAGAATTTCGGGGTTACTTGCTCATTTCTTCATTCTCTCTCTCAAAAATCTCCAAATTCTCTCAACTCTTCCACGGCTCTTCCTCCGGCTTCTTCGTCGACCGGTGTACGCTTTTCGTTTTTCTTAAGTTTTCTTTCTTTTCCTTTGAATAACCTCGGCCGACTCCTTGTCCATAAATAATGGGAGATTCGTCAAAGTCGTCGACACTCTCCGGCCTCACCTCCCCATAAATTATCCGAGGAGGTGAGGGGGATGGGAATAACGCCGGGTGTCGGCTATAATAAATTGCCCCGACCCTCTGGCCGTGCCCGACAGCGGTTGCTCTGCCGCCGAGCCCCTCGTCTTCGGTGGAGGAGGAGGCCGAGGGTATCATTCCCTATCCTTGGGAAGTGTCACGGCCTATCCCCCTCCGAAGTTACTTAGACAAATATTTGCCTCGTGATGTAGTGCGGGTGGCCATGCCGAGGGGAGCGAGGAGAAGCGTCCACTTCGGGCCGAGAATTACAGTATCCCGAGCCTGGATCCGAAAGGAGGTCCGGGGACTTTCTTCCCCGAACCCGGCGTAATTAAATCTCGGCGAGGACCTTCGGGGACGGCGACCGGGTTCCAAATAAAAGATCCTTATTACACGGTCCGACCGGAGGCCCATCATCTGATCCTGTCTCCTCCGCCCTGATGTATCATTTTTACTACAAATCTATGGAGATGGGGCTTCGGTTCCCGTGACCCCTTTCGTCAAGGAGCTGGCGAATGCCTACAACTTGGCGATTTGCCAAGTCTCGCCGAACTCATGGGGAGGGATCAACGCCTTCCGGGTCATCTGCGACGCACGATACGCGTCCCGGCCGACCATCAAGTTGTGGAGGCACATGTACCGACCGGTGGAGGTCATGGGCGCCTCAACGGGCCCGCAGGTGGAGTTTCCGGGTCCGACAGGGTACCGGACCGTTCTCAATCTTCCTAGGTCCCGAGAAGGGATTTCGCGGGAGTTCGCCTTTGTTTACTTCGGTGGAGATTGGGGGAATTCCGCTAGTCCCTCCCCAGCGAGCCCATTGTTGCTTTAAATTTCCGAGTAGGCGAGCTCGACGACGAAGAGGGGGCCGCGGCTGCTATATGCGGAGCGAGTCGAGGATCGTGGACGGGGGGAGAGGTGTTCGTCCTCGGCCGGTGGTTGCCCGACAGTCATCTCTTTAGTGACGAGCATTTCCTATCGGCCATGGGCACGAGCTCAACCTTCCCGAAGGGTAATTTTCTTAGGGGATGGCTTAGGATGATGCCTTCATTTTTCGTTTTGACTAACACTTGCTTTTTTCTTTGTTTTGCGAGCACTGCCCGAGCGTATATAGACGAGGTGGATCCGACCATGGCTGACAAATTAAACATTGCGGCGATGAGGGCCGCTTGGTTGAAGGCCGAGATTCTTTGCAAAACTATGAAGGTCCTGCCCCTCCCAAGGTGAGGATCCCTTCTTTATTTAGCCGAGCGGTATCTTTTGTAAACAATTCACGAGAGTTTTCCTTTATTTCGGGATCCTGACAAGCCCAAGTCCGAGAAAGAGGAAAAGAGCGGTCGGGCGACAAGGTCGCTCGAGACCGAGAAGGCGCTCGAGAGCCAAAGCCGATAGGGAGAAGCGCCGACCGGGAAAAGGACGCCCGGATGACGCCGAAGAGTAAATCGGTAGAGGTCATCGGCCCGGGGGCGGCCGTCGATGGCGGATCTCTCTCCCTCCACTCCTCGGATTTTCGGCGGTTGGGAGCCCCTCAATATACTCCCATGTCTCCATTTGCCGACCGCCACGAGAATGAACCCGGGCGAGGGAGCAAGGCCCATCCCGCCTTTCACCGAGCTCGGTCGGAGGCGAGAAGGATGGTCATTTGGACCAAGGCCATCGAGCCGATGTACACTCCCGCCGATCGGGAGCACATTCAAGGGCGTCCATGGTCCGAATGAGACCAACGAGCTTTTCCGCTCTGGCATGATGTAAGTTTCTTTCCAAATGCCGAGTGTATTACTCCTCACTCGTTTTATTCCTTTTCCTTGATCCGATCCGATTTCTTCTTTCCGCAGTTCTCCGTTCGGGCTGGCGAATGTGGCCCAAAACCGAGTAAGCCTTGCGAGGAGGTGGCCGACCTCAAAGAGAAGGCCAAGAAACATTTTGAGGTCTATCGCGCCAAGGAAGGCAAGCGGATAGCCGAGCAGTCGAAGCTTGTCGACGAGAGGGCCATTGAGAAGGACCAAAAGGCTTCGAGGAGGAGCGGAGCAAGTGGGCTAAGGAGAGAGCCGAGCTCGGTCCTTGCTCGGGATGCGGCCCCTAGCGAGAAGGCCGATGCCCCGGTTAAGGCGAAGGAGGCCGAGCGGAGGTGGCCGACCTCAAAGTCAAGTTGACTCAGTGGAGGGCCAAGTAAAGACCGAGGCGCAATGGTTCTCCGAATGGGAGAAATCTCGACGCTAGGGATCTATGCCAACGAGGTCGGCGGTCTTTGCGCACAAAATGGGGGGAGGATGAGGCGCTTGATAGGGTGAAGAAGGTTCTTGCCGAGTCCCACCCCGACTTGAGTGCAGGCGGACGTTTGGTCGAAGCTATCGAAATGTCCATCGATGCCGACAACGCCTGCTATCCGGGCTCGGGCGAAAGAGGAGGGTGGACGTCGATAGTGTTGATGAGGACGATGATGAAGAGGGTCATATCAACGTCAACGTCCTTGATGGCGATGATGATGATGGCAATGAAGATGACGGCAATGAAGATGATGTCGAGGGCGATCTTTGGTCGGTCGAAGAGTTGGTTGGGACAACTACGAGCCGAATGCCGGGAGCATGACTGATCTTCCTCCTCCCCCTAGCTCTTAAGATGCACTTTGTACTTAGTTGTTTTTGTATTTTGCCTTTTATTGCTTTTGCAATGGCTCCTTCTTTGTAATGCCCGACCATCTTCAATGAAACTTAGTTATTTTGTCTCAACTTGTTCGTTTGTTGATTGCAATATTTTCCGAGTAATTTTATTTTCGCTAAACAGTTAAAACTGATTAAAACTGAGGAATTGCCGACCGGTTTTAATTTCCCAAAAGGATGTTAATTTGTTTTGGTTGGTTAAGTCCGGAACAAAATATGCCGACAGTATAATTACAATGGTTACAATATATGCCCCTATTGCAAGTAACAAACTCTACACGAAGTATTTCTTGAGGTTGTCTGCGTTCCAGGGTCGGGCCAGGGGAACACCCTCGGGGGATTGTAGTCGAAAAGTCCCTGGTTTGATGATTCCCGTCACTTTGTAAGGGCCATCCCAGATAGGTCCGAGCTTTCCCTTCAAGTGCGAGAGCCCAGTGGCTTCGACTTTCCTAACGACCCAATCGCCAAGTTGGATTGGTCGGGACTTTACTCGGCGATTGAATATCCGAGTGACTCTTTGCTTGTATCGGATAGATTTCGGCGACGCGTTGCCCCTTGTTTACGGAAGCAAGTCCAAGTTGGCCTGGCTTTTCTTCCTCATTTTTCTCGAATTCATAGAACGTTATTCGAGGAGATGGGATGCCGACCTCTCTTGGTAGGACCGCCTCGCTACCATACACAAGGCGAACGGCGAGGTGCCACGTGGCTTCTTTGGCGGTAGTTACGGCCGACCCCGGGAGAACCCCTGGTAGGTCGTCGACCCATGCGCCTTTAGCGACCTCCCGAGGATTTCTTGATTCCCTTGAGCACTATTTTATTAGCCGAGCTCGGCTTGTCCGTTCGTTTGCGGCCTTGAAACCGCGGAGAATTTGGCGCATATGCCGAACCGTGCACAATATTCCCGAGTTGGGCCACTTTGTTGAATTGGCGTCCATTGTCGGAAATCGGTACCACAGGAACTCCGAACTTGGTGATGATGTTTCTCCAAATGAACGCTTGAACTTGTTTATCGGTTATGGAGGAGAGCGGTTCGGCCTCGGTCCATTTGGTGAAGTAGTCAATGGCGACTATCGAAACTTTCTTTGACACGAGGCCGGGGAAATGGTCCGAGTAGGTCCATGCCCCACTTATCGAAGGGCAAGACGCAGAATCGTTGTTAAGGGGGGTGGTCGGTGCTCGGGGGATGTCCGAATGAACCCGACGGGACGGGCATCTCTTGACTAGCTCATGAGCGTCCGTTTTTAGAGTAGGCCGGTAGTATCCCAGCTCGGAGAGCTTTTCCCGGCTATGGTTCTTCCCCCTTGATGACTTCCGCAAGCCCCTTGGTGGATCTCCCCGAGGATGTAATTCCCTTCCTCGGGGTGACACATTTAAGCAATGGATGGGTGAAGGATTTTTTATAGAGTTGATCCTCATGCCATAAAAACCATCGGTTTGTGCTTGACTCGGGCGGCCTCCTTGTGGTCTTCGGGCAATTTCCCGTCTCTCGAATGCCCGATCACCTCATTCATCCATTCGAATGTCCGATTCGGGACCCGGTTGCTCCCGGCATTGATCTTTGGGCCGTCGAAGGACTTCCCACATGATTGTTCGAGGCGCCGCCCCATCTGCCGAGGCCGGCCATTCGGGCTAGTGCATCGGCCTCGTCGGTTTTCCGATCGGGGTATGTGGGTGATATTGAACCGAGACAACCGTTTGATGATGCCTTGGGGTCTTAGCCAAATACATGCGCATGTTGTCTTCTTTGGCCTCGTACTCGCCAGGATACACGACCCACTATCGGTTGGGAGTCGGATTTGGCGTTAATTACGGTGGCCCGGCTAGGATGCATATCTCCCGGTCCGAGGATTAACGCCTCATACTCGGCTTCGTTGTTAGAGCCCAAGAATTCAAACTTAATGGCGTACTCCATTTTTTCCCGACCGGAGGTTTTATAACCAACCCGGCTCCGCACCTGGTTTTGGTGGATGAACCGTCTACTTGCAATTCCCGAGTATCCGTCCGTCTTGTGGGGGCCTGGTTGTACATTACATTATGAAGTCGACCAAGGCTTGGGCTTTGATCGCCCTCCCGGGCTCATATTCCGCCCGAAGTACGCAGTGATCCGCCCTGTCGATCATCCGACTAGAGTGATTCTCTGCTTTCGATGAGCTTCCCGAGCGGGCGACTGTGAGGACCTTGATCGGATGGGCTTGGAAGTAAGGCTTGAGCTTCGGCGGCCATTACTAAGGCAAAGACCATCTTTTCGACTTCCCGTATTTGGCCTCGGCTCCCGAAAGGCGTGGCCGATGAAGTAGGCCCGGGTGTTGCTTTCCTTCTCTCTCATTCTCGAACCGCACTCGGTGCGTATTCCGATACCGCTAAGTACACGAACAACGTTTCTCCAGTGAGGGAGAAATAAGTTTTGGGGAGCGTTGATAGGTGGGCTTTGAGGGAGATAAAAGCACACTCGGCCTCGTCATCCCAAGTGAATTCCTTTCCTTTCGGGGTTTTGAAGAAATGGAGGGTCTTATCTGTCGACCGGGATAGGAAGCGGCCGAGGGCGCCAAACACCCGGTGAGGCGTTGTACTTCCCTTACGTTTCGAGGAGACTTCATCTCCATTACGACTTTGATTTTGTCCGGATTTGCCTCAATCCCTCTTTCGTCCACCCAAATCCGAGGCACTTCCCCCTTTTACCCCGAAGACACACTTTTTTGGGGTTCGGCATCATGCGGAATCGCCTCGGTGTGCGAGGGGTCTCTTTTCAGTCCGAGGGTGATCACCCCGGGCTTTGCTGGCTGATCATGTCATCGACGTATACTTCGATATTCCGACCCAACCGGTCGCTGAAAATCTTATTGGCCGTGCGCTGACATACGTAGCCCCGCATTCTTTAGCCCGAAGGGCATCATTTCTTAGCAATACACCCCTTGATTGGTGACGAAGGCGGTATGAACTCGATCTGCTCTCGCCATCGGGATTTGGTGATATCCGCGTTTGAGTCCATGAAGCTCGGGAGAGCGTGTCCTGCCGTTGAGTCGACCCGGCTGTCGATTTTGGGCAGGAGGTGGTTATCTTTCGGACGAGGTCTTGTTCGAATCGAGGTAAAATCCACGCACATTCTCCATGCCCCCACTCGACTTCTTGACCGGGACTACGTTGGCTAACCATTCGAGTACCGGCATTCTTCGATGAACCCTGCCTCGAGCAATTTCTTAACTTCGGCGGCCGCCGCAGTGTTCCTTTCGGGGCCTTGATGCCTTAGTTTTTGCTTGACGGGCCTGAATCCCTCTTTGATGTTGAGCTCGTGACACATTACTTTAGGGTCAAGCCCGGGCATTTCGGTGGCTTCGTAGCGAATACGTCCTCGTGATGCAGTTAATACTTGGACGATCTCCTTTCTCGTCTCGAGGATCCATGGCCTTGCCTACTCTCAAGGTCCGACCGGTGCTTCCCGTCAATGATGACTTCTTCGTCGTCCTCGGCTGGCTGAGGGCGCTCGTACTGCTTAGGGTTCTCGGTAAGGTACACCCCGAGCCCACTTGAGGGCCGATCGTCCTCACGTTTTCTTTTTTCGAGTCCTTTGGGCGTCGTCCTTGTTTTTTAGTTGTTTACGTAGCATTCCCTTCTTTGCTTGATCCCCTTGGATTTTTCCGACCTTGCCCTCGTCGGTTTCAAATTGCATGAGGAGCCGGTAAATTGAAATTCTTTGCCTTGACTCTATTCGAGTTGGTCTTCCCATTATGATGTTGTATGGTAGAGGGATGTCCACCACTAGGAAGTCAATTGGTAGGCTTCTTCCTTTGGCCTTCTTTCCCAATCCGAGCGGGCAATTTTATGGATCCGACGGGGTGTCTGGAATTTCCCAAGCCTATGAGTGGGCGATTGAGCGGGGTTACATCCTTCTCATTGTACTTCGGTTTCTTGAGGCACTCCAGTGTGATTATATCTGCCGAAGATCCACTATCCACCAACACCGTTTGACTCGGCGTTGGCCACTTTGGGAAGTTCGATGACGAGGGATCGTCGTGGGGCGTATGCGGGGGCCGACCGCACTCGCCGAAGGTCGTGATGGGACAATCGGGTCGGGGATGATGGACGTCGAGTACACGGTGCTTTGGACTGCGGAGGTGGGCTTTTCGTGGCGGCCGGTCGGGCCGCCCACGCGAAGCCACCCGCTATGACCCCGATGAAGCCCTCTCGTATCCCCATTGTTGGATTGACCAACCTTTTGTTTGCCCTTTTCCTCCCTAGAGTGCTTGAGGTACCGGTTCAGCTTTCCCTGGTCAGCTAAGTTGTCCAGGGATTTCTTAAGTTCCCTGCAATCCTTGGTGGTGTGACCGCACTCTTTGTGGAATTCGCACCATTGGCTTTTGTCTCGCCGAGTGACCGACGTTCTGATGGGAGGTGGGCGGGGCATCATGGATTTATCCTTGATGTCCAAGTAGATTTCTCTTGTTCTTGTTGAATCGGGGGTCGGTCGATGCCGTGGTCGTTAAACCTATCTGACCGACCACCTGTTTTCTGCTGCTTCGACTGGTCCTTGTGATTTCCTTCTTCTTTCCTCTTCTTGCTCCCATCGTCTGAGTGACGACATATATCGGTCGCTTGGATGAATCTTTGCGCCCGAGTCATTGCTTCGGAGAAGGTTTTTACTTTGTTCTCGGCCAAGGACCATCCCGAGCCACCGGGTTGAAGACCCGGACATTAAGGCGGCGAACGCCACTTGCATCTTGTAGATCGAGATTTTTTAATGACTCCTCATTGAACCTTTTGATGTAGTCGGCCGGACTTTCATTCTTCTCTGCTCGACTCCCATCAAATGAAGACTTGTTTTCTTTTGCCTTTTCCGGCGATAAAGCGGGTGAAGAAATAGGTCCTCGAGCACCGAGAAATGCATTACGATCCCGCCGGGGAGCTCTTAGAACTGATTTAGAGCCGGTCCCTTTCGGAGTCGTGGGAAAGAAACGGCACCCGAAGTGGCCTCACAGCCAGTTTGAACACTCATTTGCGCTTTGTATGTGGCCATGTGATCGTCCGGGTCGGTTAGGCCCGCAAATGGTTCGATCGAAGGCGTTTTGATTTTTCCAGGGCTGGGCGCCTCAAGTATGTCTTGGCTGAATGGGACCATGAACTTAAGTGCCCCACTGTTGATCCGAATGGGCTTCGATTGGGGGTGAGTCGCGCGCCCTTCTTGCCGAGCGGCTTTCTTATTAAGAATGTGCCGAGCGTCTAGGCCCTTGCCGGCGCTTCTCGTTTAGGAAATGCCGAGCATCGGGGGTCTTATTCCCGACGTTGCCCCCCGGGTGATTTGGATACGTGCGTCTCCTCTCCCCCGCAACGTGGATCCCCCTTTAGGCCCGTGCTTCCGCTCCTCTCCTGTCTAGATCGTTGCCGATCGTGCCGACTATGCTCCCTCGGGCCCGACCGCTGCCAGGTAGGCCGGCCTTGGTTCTGCGCCCAAGAGGGAAGGGACCAGGTGCGGTCTCTTTAGGGGGTTGAAGAAAACGCCCTGCTTGTAGGTTGGCCAACATATCCCTCGAGCTTTGTTGCGGGAGTCTGCTTTGGAGCCGAGCGGCTATCAAATTTATGTCCGCCGTGGATATAGGATGGGGATCGGCGTGATGTAGGCTGGCATGAGGATCTCTGTCTATTTTCGATTGAGTGATCCTCCTCATGATCGAGGGTTTGAACGGTCGGCGTCTGGGCCGTTCGGATCTCCTTTGGTGAGATGGTGAAGAATCCCTTTCGGACCTGCCCGAGCATGTGTCGAGGGCTGTCCAGTGCGAGTGCTCTTGGGCGGGGCCATTGTGAAGTGGTTCTTGCGAGTGGTGGCGAAGTGACTTTGCTTGTAACTTCCCCACGAGCGCCACCACTGTTTATGTCAAGAAATTAAGGATTATAATATGTTGTGAGGTTTGATGTGGGCCCCAAGAGCGTTCGCCTGAGCTCCGATGTCCGTTCACCTTGATCCTGCAAAATAACGTTAGACTACCTCGGGGGTGTTTCCGGGATCGCCCCTCCGACGCTCAAGTCAGTTGAGATGGAGGTAGAGAGATAAAGTCTAGAGAGAGATGCTCTGGTTTGTTGGGTGAGAATTCAATACCTGTTCATTGATGAAGCAGTTGGCTTTTATAGTGTTGGGGATTTCCCAAACAAGTAACATTGTTCAGATGGGCCTTTAGGGCATGCTACCCTTTTTAGGCAATGGTTATTCCATCCTTCTTAGAGATCTCCCAAAACACTGGTAACTAGGTCAACTTACAGGTGGGACCCATGCTCTAAGAGGCTTTTAGGATCCTTATTGGGCTGCTGATCCATTGAGCCCAAACAGTATTTATTTATTATTGTCATTTCTATATAATATGAGAAATTTTCTCAGGTGCCCATGAGATTTGACGTAATTCTCAAATAGCCCCTTATATTTGGGGAATTCCTCAGATATTCTCAACTTTGACTTTGTGCTCAAAATACCCTTACTGGTAGAATGTGGGTCTCCAAAACCCAATGTCGTAGGTTAAAATCCTACAGAGCGTGATTCCCTTCTTGTTAAGTCGAATTAGACTGAAATAAATTCACTAACTTGAACAATAATCTAAATTTGACCATTTCCGGCCGTCCACCTCCCGAAGCAACTAGGAGTTTGATCTTGGTACTTGTCAAACCTAACACATGACGGAGCCTTAACGCTGTTAGATTTTTCTTTATCTCTCTCTCTCCTCAATTTTCTCTCTATCCTCCCACCATCCTCTATTTATGACTATCTAAACCTCCAAGATTTCTCTCTGCTCCCACCTGTTGTGACATATGCAGTTAACGAAACAAATAATTAATGAACAATTGACACAAGAATTAACGTGGTTCACTAACAATGTGTTAGCTACGTCCACATGCAGAGGAGAAACAATTTTATTAGGTTTAGGAGAGAGAGTACATATTTTATAATATGGAGGCATGCGTTAATTATAGGGATTATATAGTACCCTACTGATTAACCTAAACAGATGGGACCCCATGCTTGGTTAATCCTAGCGCTAGATAATTAATTCTAGGCATAGTTTAACAGCCGTCGTGTTTAACAAAGAAGCATATACTACCAGAGACAAAAATCCAGGGTTTAGAATCATCCAACAACAAAAACTCGACATTACAATAACAATATGTATGTATATTTCTCCGTTTAGAAATAGTTGCACAATTTGCATAGTGTTTAGCTATTCACATCTTACATTTTGATCGTCTTTGGTAATTTATATTTTAGAAAAAAAATATAGTCATATGGGATCTTGTTAGATGCGTCTCAATGTATAATTTTTAATATCTACTTTTTATAATTTTTACTTACTGATAATTAAAGATATTAATGTTTGAAACACATGCATTGGTTAGCGTGAAAACTTTTTTAAAAACATCACACGCTATTTCATGATTAGGAGTATAATTGCTTAGTATGACGACTCCGGCCTACTAAATCATTTTTTATCTTTAGAAGTTGGAACAAATTTTGTATATATTTTTTCGTTCCTTTTCCTTGCCTTTAGCCCATGAGGAATGCTTAAGCATTAACAACCCATTTTATAAGCTGATAATGACAGTGAAATTACTTTCTAATTTACAGGAAATTTCCTTACTCATTAAATTGGTAATAGAAGCTCATATCCAAATATGTGAAGTTCGTCGCAAATTTTCATTCGCACTCAGTACCACATTTAATGTTTAATGGATGATAACGCAAAGTTATGAAGAAAAACTCATAGTTGAGATTCCATTACCATGGACGATTGGACATTGACATGATTTTTTTTCTTACAAAATTATACGAAAATTCATTATATCTCCATTTATTACCGCCTACCAAAAGAAATTAGACCTCCTAAACCTCTTTTCACAAAAGTGAATTGAAAAATTGCTACCATCAGTACAGATTTTGGTACCATAAGAAGTACCTATTAAGCAATTTCTAGTACCAAAATCCAAAAAATTGGTTCCATTGTACTCCCTCCGTTTTTTAATTGCTACATTTTCCTTAAATGGTCGTTTCTTTTTTAATTGCTACATTGTTTAAACCTTCCTTATTTGGGATACTTGGCCCACCATAAAGTAACACTATTATATTTGTTTTTCTCTTTTTCCACCCAAAAGTAATACCTTTTCACTTTTCCCCATTATTTTACATTAAATGGGTCAAAAAGTACCCTCTAAAAAGTTTGAAAGTGACATTGCCTAAATTATTGTGCATACAACAATGTAGCAATAAAAAAATAGAGGGAGTAACACTTTTTAGAAATACCAAATGTGTTTATTATATATATATATATATATATATATATATATATGTGTGTGTGTGTGTGTGTGTGTGTGTGTGTGTGTGTGTGTGTGTGTGTGTGTGTCAAAACCAGGTGAGAAGGATCACAATTTCAGTAAAATGGATTATATAAATGATGTGTCATATTTATATATGGATTCAAGGTGCATTTTTAGTTCATATTAGAGCATTTAGGTGCATATTTGCATGATTTACTCAAGTTTTGCTCTAGTGCTCTCCGTTTGCTTGTTTTTGATGAATCTCGGGTGATTTTAATGCAAATACACTATAGTTGGATAAGCTTGAGTTAAACAAACATGAAAAAAGAAGGTAGATTGCATGAGGATCACAAAGCATCTCTCCGAGACGAATTTGGGCTAGAATAAAGCAAGGCATTACCGAAAGAAGGGTCAAAATGCAATTTTATCCACTCTTTTACTCATAACTTTTGATATACGAATGATAATTGAGTGATTCCAATTGGGTTGGAAAGTAGATTTGGAGAGCTTTCCAATGACTAGTCACACGCTAAATTTCGATGAGAGATAAGAAATTATGACATTTCGAAGATGAGTAGTTTTGATGCTTTGTTGGCCCAGTGGGGGGGTTGTTGTCTCAATTAAATCTACGAGAATATGACTTGACAACCTCCCGAACGGGCGGAATCCCCGGGCGGGTCGTAATTCTTTTGGTTTTGAAGGACGTATTGCGCAATTTATGACTTTAATATAAATAATTCTCTTGTTGGTGGAGAAAAAACCACGATTTACCCTATTATCCGTTTTTATTAGCTTTCTAAGTAGTTTTTATTCTCTCAAGAACCCTAGTTTTAGTTTTCTAGCTTAATTTCATTCTCAAATACATTGAAGTCTTAATAGAAGTAATTGGTTTCAAGATTTGTTCTTCAATTGGTATTCTTCTCTTCTCTTATCTATTCTTCATTACTAGTTTATGATGTTTGCTTATATTATTATGATTATGTTTTCCCTAATTAATAGTGAGCAGTTTAATTTCTAGGGAATAGGGATCTATGTATGCGTATGAGGGATTGATTGACTGATTATTTACATTGTTGATTTGTATGATTCTTGCTATTGAGTTATTTGTGTTAATCTGCAAGTTTGGCCAACTTTGTTGATTATTATTGCAATACAAAGTTATAGACCGAGAGGTATAGGCTCTCGATAGTAGGCTTAGCGATCTATGACCATGCAAGAGCGACTTAGTGAGCTTTGAGGGAGGTAATGTTTGAGAGAAATTACATGTGCCCTAGTCTTATTGTTCTATTGTGTTTCTTTTATCATTCTTGAGATCCTGAATTGCATACATGGTGAACCGTTTCCCTAGTATTGATTTGATTATTTGCTTAGTTCAGTAAACCAACTCCATTTTCATTTGATTCAGTTAGTATTTCCTTCGTTTTTTAATAATTGCAACATGTAAGGGTTACACATTTTTAAGGATATGAGAGATATATAGAGAGATGAAAAAAGGGACCTATGTGATAAGGAGAGAGATAGAGAGAAAACATATAGTCAGATTTAGTAATGTTGCAATTAATATGAAACTTCCAAATAAGGGAAATGTTGCAATAATAAAAGAACGGAGGTAGTATAATATTAGGGTTCAGACATTATATTATAACTATCTCCCTGTAGATTCGATCCTGACTTCCCTGACTACTAGTTACTGGACCTTAGGTTATTTTTGATTAGGTGATACGACTCTAACCTGTCAATAAATTTCTCAATATAATTTATATAATCCTTTTTTACAATAACTTCGGTAAATTTATAATATATAAGTTTGAGTAATTAAACATATAGTATTTTTTTTACTGAAACTTTAATCTTTTTTGGAAAACATATAATGTTAGTTAGTGAAATTGTAATTCTTTCTCACTTTTCACCCTAAGAAGGGTAAGAAGGAATCTAGATCATTTAATAATGCTAATAATCCAACGCACAAAATAAATTGCAAGCATTGACATAATCATTATAAGCTACTCACTCATAGACCCATAGTCACTAGCTTCCCGTATCCAACCAATAAAGTGGGTAAGCTCTCTATTCAATGGCGACAACCTCCACAACCTCACTTCCCCACTAACCCAATCAAAACCTCCCACTTCCATACCTTCCCCCTCCAACACCAACATTAAAAAAAACAACAACCCATAAACTCTACAATTTCTCTCTTCCTTCTTCTCTTCTCGGCATCGATTGAATCTCGTTTGAGGTAACCTTTATATATGTGAGTTATGGAGATTGGATCTCGTTTGAGGCAACCTTTATGTTGAGCAAAACGTATTTAGATGCTCGCGTATGTGTTGTGTTTTTGATATCGTATATTGTTTATAGTCATGGCCATGGTTATAGTTGCATCTATATGAGTTGAGTTGTGAATTGTTATTGAATAGTTTTAAAAGTATACTTTTATTCCCGTTATTTGAATTGTTCGAAATTGTTTATCTTTCTTAAGATAAGATTTGAGTATGATAATGTAAAAAGGACTTCATATTTTTTTTAGGCGGCTTAGCTTATGAACCGAGATGAAGAGTGGGCAAGGTACAGGTGGAGGAAATGATTCGGATATGAGTTCAGATAAGACTAGAGAAGGTCGAATTTTTTATTATGTTATGTTACATAGTTGTACTTGCCAGCGAATTATGCTAAGGGATTGAGCTACGCGAGTGCATTCTTTACAAGTGTTAAATGCTTCTCCGAACAATTAACAAGTTTGTTTATTATATGAAAAACGTTTACGAACTAAATCCGCTCATTTTAGTTTAGTTTTGTTTTGTATTTTCTTCTGTAATTTGCAGGTTTGTGTTGGAAGCTCGGAGTGGATCTCAAGGGCGAGGTTAGGTTATGAAATTGTAATTAGATTAGTTATTTCGAGGTTGTATTTAGGAGTATTCAAGTCTTATTTGAGAATTAAGTATTCTATAATTTTGGAAATCGTGTAAAGTATTATGTAAATTGATATATTTGGTTTTGAAGTTGCTTTGTTGTGGGCCCCGACCCACGAGGTTCAGATCATTTCATAGGTTATGTTTCCCACCGGCAAGATAATGTAAATTCGAGGTTTATTAACTCAAGAATTGAGATTTGTGTATCTTAAGTGTGATTAGCTAGCGGTTCGGAAGTGCGAGCTGTTATATTATGCACATTCGGTCCAAATGTTATGCACATTCAATTAAAAAGTTATGCATATTCAAACATAGAAAACACATCCCCATCGAATTCGGAAAATTGAAAAAATTAAGCACCTTTAGTTCAAAAAATATGCATATACAACTGTTCGGTTTGCATCTCGATCATATCGTTGGATTAAATTTACGTGGTCAAGATATTTTCTCACCTTTCTCATTCGACCCTGAAAGTATGTGCATGTATATGTGTTAGTATCTAAAATGAACGCTAAATATTAGTGGTCAAACCTGTATCTTAACCATTAGCCAGCAATACTATTAGTCGGCTTCAACTAATACTGATGCAAGATACGTGCATGGATTACTTCACCAACTATCTTTATTTGCTTTATTAGAATTGTTGCATGGTTTTACTTTACTCTTGAAGTAGAGGTTTTACATGTGACCAAAAATATGTCATTTTATTTTGTTAGTTAAGTTAGTTGAGTTGTTTAAGCTTAATAAATCCGAAAATACTTAATGAAATTTCGGTGCATTAGAAGGTTTTGTCATGGTTGTATTTTAGGAAAGTCTAGTGTTCCTTGAGTTGTAAGGCGTGCAAGGGAATGCCCTAGCTGCTGCCGTGTGGTTTTCTTATTTAAGGAAAGTGTTGCATCTCTTTCCTTAAAGCTTTTTGTTTCCTTTAAATAAGGCTAGATTCTAGGCTTTGGTTTAGGGGAAACTTTCCTAAATTACTACTAGTAGGGCGTGAGATGTAAAGTCTTGGACGACAAGAGTTGGTTGTTGCTCCTAGCCTTATAAATAGGCGCCTAAGTTAATAAAGAAAAGGAGAGATTTGCGTGAATTGATCATTGAGTTATTCGAATGCTTGTGCATTGAGTATTTGGTCGTCGTACTAAGAACATACAAATCGTGGTTTGTGTGCATCTCCTAATCGAGGTTGGTGAGAGATCCTCTAGTTCTCGAGGGAACAAGAGCCTATCTTTGTTTATTTTACTTCTTATTTCTTAAGTTTTCAATCATAAAACACCATAAAAACGTCACTTAGATTCTAGGGTATACATTGTGGATTTTTCGGACTTCAAATTCATATCAAATACGTGCCAACCGTGAGTTTACAAAAACCCTAGAATTCTCTCTAGAATTATATCTCTCTAAGAGAGCACACCTCACTAAGCAGTGAGTTTTGTTTTCCTTAATCCAAGAAGTAATCATTCCCGCAACTTTCTTCTCGCGGCTTGCCGCAAATTGGGTCCATTCCAACCATTATTCTTCATTCGAAGGACAGGTGGACTTCATGCAAAGGTCTTAACCGACGCATAGAGCTAAAAGTTCTTCCTCAATATCCGGGATTCTTGGCCTTAAAATCCGGCTCGTCCTTATTCCCTTTTTATCATGAGGAATTCCAACTCTCCTCACTCATCAAACCCTAGCCAAACCACCCCAACCAAAACCGGTCAACTTTTCAAAGAATGGTAATTCTTTTCCGTCACCCTCCAAATCATACCTACTTTCCATACATCAACAGGTTGCATGCAATTGTTAGGGTCTTTTTCGATGCATCTCCCCCTTCTTCAAGTTATGTTTTCAACATTATCAATAACCATTGGGAGGCTCGTAGCACCATCCCAGGTTCATCACACATGTATTTATATTATCTTTGAATGTCAAAACTCCACGGATAGGGATGCAATGCTTATCCTCAACACGACAATAATTGATGGCAAACCTATCACACTTCGGCCTTGGAGTTCTAGATACCTTCAAGCATCAATTTCAATATGGCGCGCTTTAGGTTCGCATCCATGACCTTCCATGGGGTTTTCTTGATTCGAAATGGACGGTAATAATTCTTAGTCATGTGGGTTGTGTAGAAACCATTGAAACTCGGGGACCCGTCTACCTTCACAGCCATATCTTAGGGCTCGTCTTATCCTTGACCTCACGTAACCTTTGATTCCTGGATGCTTCCTTCCTTTGGATGAATTTCGTGTTTCATGGGTCTATTTTAGATATGAAGGTATTTACATTCTGTAAAAAAATGTGGTTGTGTTGGCCGTTATACAGGTAGGTGTAATATGTCAGCCTATGATGCTCAAAGGATTATTAGGCGCCTAGTTAGGGGTCTTGAGGAGCTTGGCATGAAAGTGTTTTAACAACAAGAAGGAATTCTGCTTTATACAAATATGATTCGAAATTTGTCCGACGAGTTTATTAATTGCAACCTATGGGTGAATCTTCGTCATGCGTTGCCATATCCTCCGTAGCCAAGGTATGACCCTTACCTTTTTCCCCATCTATATGTTAATGGGCACGAGGAATCCAGAAGCTCTTCGGATGAATTTTTTGAGGTCGAGGAAGGGTTAAATTACCAAAATCCAAATAGAGCCTACTTAGATCCAGATTCACAAAATCATACAAACCCACCTCCGGATTTTTCAAATGATTTCATACGTAATCTCACGGCATTCAGACTAAGGGAAAGGTTTCAAGCATCACCCTCTCTAGGGAGCAGGTTCAGGTCGGATCCTCCATCAGGTGCCTCAATTAACGCTCAGCTTAACCCCCATCAAACTACATAAACCCCATACCTCAATCTCCCTCCTAGCCAAACAATCCCAACCCACCAAAGCCCAACTCAAAATCATGAGTCGGACCGTAATGAAAACAATCGAGGGCTCTACCACACTCTTGGCCTTGCGTCTTGGGCCCATAGATCCTACCGCATCTGCAGTTGGTTTATGTTGCTCAATCGGGCGTGAATGACTCAAGCCCAATGGACCGCTCACCAAGTCGTCTTGGGTGTCGCTTCACCGAAAGTCATAATGCGATGGAAAGGGGGACATTAGAAGCGATGGTAAGTCAAGGTTGGAGTATACGAATCTGCTGGGCCCTGGATGAGGCAGGGCCCAACAACTGGTTCTTTACCAATACTGAAGCAGCTCAGCCCACGAATGTAACTCAAGGGGAATTCCACATGGCCCAAACTGAATTCCCTGTGAATGATGCACTTTCGGAATCAGAACCAAGGGAGCTCCAAATCATTTCAAATCCGATTAATAACAGATTTCGTATTCACCTCCCATTTTTGTGGATTCGTTTAATCCTTTTTTTACAAGTACCCCGAGAACGGAGCCCTGTCATCCCCATCTAAATGAAGAGATTTATTCCCCCACAAGTCCTCTTCAACTATCCCGGGCTTAATTCTTCCTGGAGTCGGGAGATGAGATCGATGTTCCACCGTGGCAATATTCACTCACGCCCGATAGTGTTGGCTCTTTAATGTTCTTCCGCAATGTTTTATGGCAAGAAAAGGCGGGATTCGCTCATGACTCGTAGCTGGTCCTCTTGGCAATTTCATTTGCCCGATAGGAGATATCCAACAACACGACGAAAGAAAAAGAAGAAAATGAGGCTAGAAGATTAGGGAAGCCATGGGAGGATTCAATCTTTGGCCAAAAGATGACCAGGCTAATTTTAAAGGCAAAGTTATCACCGATATTTCTATGGCACAACATATGGGAGTTGAACCGAGGTTGTTTGTCACTTCACATGCTTCGAGGAAAAGGCATGCAAAAATTCAGGCTTCTATCCTTGATGAAGATTGGTCGCTTAAGAGGAGCATAACATCAGGTTCGAACTCAGACGCACAGGACCACCACTCTATGACACATGACGAGGATAATAAGGAGGTCCATTTTTCTCTCTTAGTTACAATTAATGACATGGATGCCGATCGGGATGTGGCCGGTTGACCCAAATCCACCACCACCGAGTCAATGAATATATTATCTTGGAATTGTCGTGGCTTAAATGCCAGCCGATAGCGGCTATTCCTTACTTATCTCGGCTTTTGTTGCGGTTTCGTCCCACTTTTTTTGTTTTTACAAGAAACTAAGTCTAGTGTTGATCATGTAAATTCTCTTTTAAGATCTACCAATCCTAATTATGTATGCGGGTAGATGCCGAAGGTTCGAGGGCGGGGCGGGGGGGGTAGGGTGGGGGGGTGTTAGCGGTTTTTTGTTGGGTTTCCCTTTATAGTAGATGTTGTATGTAAACTAGGAATTTTGTTTTCTGTAAGATATCGACTAGTAATGGCAAGGAATGTCACATTTTATTTTTGTATGGAGAGTCTTAGCTCCAGCAACGACAACTTCTATGGAACGAGTTACAAAGCCTTTTACTTACATATTCAAACTTCTTGATAATTGGGGTATCAATCAAGTCGATCAACATTCTGATAAGCTAGGAGATCAAGTCTATTTCATGTTTGGGAGGCTGTTATTAACTGGAAACATGCTCTTAGTCTTCGGGATATTCCTTTTCATGGCTCGAGATTCACCCGGTCCAACAATCGCGAGGAACAGGAGTTGATTTTAGAAAGGTTGGACCGCGCGTATGCTTCGCCCGAGTGGCTGCTTGAATTTCCAGATACTCATGTTCGAACCCTCCCTCTTACTCACTCGGATCATGCGCCCATTTTCCTTCAAACTGAACAACCTTCTACAGCTAACAAGCGACCGTATCAGATTGAGAATTGGTGCCTCCGGCACCCCAACATCTCTGCCATATTACTCGAGGTATGGAGCTTACAAATATCTGGTTTCCTATGTATATCATTTCTAGGAAATTAAAGATTGCTAGGGAAAGAATTTAAAAGTTTGGTGTCTAGACAAGCGTCTATAATGGGGAGTCAGCTGGAGAGAAATATTTGACAAACTCCAAACTATTAGTATCAATATCGATTCACTTCATCAAGGAAATTTAATAATGCGCCAACGTCAACAACTTCTTGATGAAGCTTCGATGGGGGTTCTTTACTGGAAAAAAAATGCATGAAGGATCAATGCATAAAAATTGGCAACCTCCCTTCCAAATACCTCTTTAATCGACTCGTCAACCGGCAAATAACGCAATCATATCTATTTGCTAAGGGATGCTTCAGGGGCTTGGATTGATGATCAAAATGAGATTTCTTCTATTATCCTCAACCATTTGTTACAAATTTACTCCCCGACGGATTCAGTCATTGATGAACCAATGCAACACGCAAAAGATATTGACTTGGTTTTAAGAGAGTTACACCTGCCTACTATTACAGAGGAGCATACAACGGCTCTCCTTGATCCATTTTCGGCTGTCGAAATGAAAGAGGCTATGTTTGACATTGCCAACGATAAGTCCCTGGGATTCGATGGGTGCTCAGCTGAGATTTTCGAGCATGATTGGACAATCCTTGGCCCATCTATTATTAAAGCAGTGCAACTTTTCTTCGCCACTGGCTATATGCTTCCTGCTTCTAATTCCTACAAATTCACCACCAAAAGAGGTAAATCATTTGAGGCATATCAGTTTGTGCAATGTCATTTATAAACGTGCGTCCAAAATGCATGGTCAACCGAATGAAACCGCTTCTTCCACTGCTCATCCAAGATTACCAAAATGCTTTTGTTCCGGGAAGACATATGGATGATAATATTCTTATCTCGCACGAATTAACGCACATCATCAATAAACAACGATCCGGTTCGCGACATCTTGCTGCTCTTAAGCTAGATATGAACAAAGCTTATGATCGTGTTAGTTGGTTATTCATCATCAAAGTTCTTTCGGCCTATGGGTTTCCTTCTTCCTGAGTTCAACTGATTCAACAATGCATCTCCACAGTCTCTTACCGGATAATCATAAATGGTTCAACCACGAGAGCTTTCACCCCTAAGTGTGGGCCTTGTCAGGGAGATCTTCTTTCACCATATTTGTTTCTATTTTGTATGGATATCTTGTCACGTATGGCTACTCTTGCTATAGATATTTGTCTGTTTCAGGGAATTAATGTACGGCGTGGGGATCCACCATTTCCCACCTCTTCTTTGCGGATGACTCGCTTTTCTTGTTTAAGGTTTCAGAGGAAGCTTGTACTTCAATTACTACTCTGGTTTCTCGATTCTGCAAGATTTGGTCATATGCTTAATTTGCAAAAATCCTTCGTAAAATTCAGCCCAAACATAGATGCTGAACAACAAGTTTTCAAGAGCATCCTACAGATGGATTCCAAAGATTCACTAGGCTCATATCTTGGAGCGTCGACAGGTTTCCAGGACACCATAGTTGGCCACTTCATGCCTCTCCTGGATAAAGTTTCTAACAAAATTTCCCAATGGAGTATCGACCTCTCTCCCATTCGGTTAAGTAAATCTTAATTAATTCGGTATCGGCGTCAATTCTACATTAACTGGGCGTGTTTCGCATCCCGACTACGATTGCCAACAAACTTGACAAGTATGCTCGCGGGTTTTTTGGGGGAATATTCAAGGGAAAGGTATTCACTAGAGGACTAAGGATTTACGAATTCGTAGTCGGTCAAGAATCTTCCTCGAGGGATGGGAGGGTTATGAATTCGCAACATCAACATTTTCAACCAAGCGCTACTAATGAAAAAAGTCTGGCGTATTCAACAAAACCCCCAGCTTCATCTCGAGTTCTACAAGATAGTCGTCATTACCCTCGACGACTTCATCCGGGCTGTACACCTACTTCATGGGGGCTAAAGGGTCTGCACATGGTAGAACATCAACTACAACAACATTGTGCTTGGAAGGTTGGTGACGGGCAATCTATTACGCTGCCAATCAAAAGTGGGTTCAGGATAATATTCCTGTCTTCCGGGATGATGCGTGTTTCAATTCGGGAAGTAGCTCGTCTCGAAGACCGATTTGATTCTTCCAACGTCTCAGGGATAGGATATTCGTAAAATCAACCGATTCTTTGTCATGGAAAGCGCTCGACAGATTAGAAACATTGAACTCCCAGGCATAACAGGGAGCCACGATGTCCAATATTGGCCCCTGACACGGTCAGGGAATATTCGACAAAGTCAGGTTATTTCTTTCTTTCTCAACAACAGCAAAACGAAATTCACAGCATGACCACCCCTGCACATATGAATTTTTTTCGTATCGTTTGGGGTTTGAACATCATGTCGAAATGGAAACTCTTTATATGGTGAATTTGGCACAATGGTATAACTACAAGTGCTAACCTACACAGGAGAGGCATTGGTATATCTGACGATTGCCCCATTTGCCTATGCTCTGAAGAAACAAGTCAACACCTTTTTAGGTTTTGCCCCTTGTTATGGAGTCTTGGGTAACCATAAATATTGCTCATCATTCACAGGTCAATCCTCTAGCAACCTTCAATGAATGGTTGTTTGACAGAATTTGTTATTTTAGGGAAGAGGACGGTTTTCATGGTACCCGTCTACCCCACTTTATCGGAGTACTATGGGCTATTTGGACTACACGTAACGCCCAAGTTTTCCATCAGCGTCGAGCAAATATGGAAGTGTTCCTTGAAAATCGGGAGCAAGTGACGCAGTCGGAAAGTTCAAAGAAAAGCAAGCGCTAATCTCGATCAAGAACAAACAGATTTACAAGCGATAAATCTGTAGAAAATCCGGAATCCACCAGAAAAGAGTAAAAACTCTGAAATATTATTAAAGATCATAAACTGCCTCCAAATAATGACCTAATAATGTTTAAATACTTAAAACGACACCCTAATACGAAAATAAGGAAATAATAAAATCCGGAAATAATTAAATTGCTGTTTTCGGGCCCTAAACGAACTCGGATGGCTTAAAAAGCCTGTCGGTCACAGCATAGCGGTGAGTTTGACTCGTTGGCCCGTTTCGCTTCCAGAAAGGTATTACAATAAGCAATCGGACTCCGGAGGCCTGACTAGTAGAAATCATTCTGGGCTATTTTGACGCACTTCTTCGTCGAACTTATTGTATGATTTGTCTACTTTTCAATAGTGCCGAATTACAAAGGTTGAGTTGATAGAACTGGCGTGGCTGAAGCGCATGAGCTTGCAAAGGAAAGATGAATATCTAGTTTTTATTCCTGTTTAGCTTAGCTTGGTTTTCAGTTAGTTTTAGCGATGTAAAAAAAAACGCAATACTATTAGTATAGTTTGTGTTTTACTGTACCAGGCAGCAACCACTTAACTTTCATTATATTTTCTTTGTATTGAAAGAAATTACAAACAACTTTATAATCAACACTAGTTAATCACCATTTCCACCACCAATGGCAGACTTTCCACACACTATAAATTTCCCCTCCTATCCCTGAATAGAAAAACTTCCCCACTTACAATAATATTTATATTTGATTGAATCTCCTTCATCTAAATGCGACCGTTTTACATATTTTAATTAATTTTGTAATGACAATTTACACACCATGACATGATAATTGGATTTTGTTTTTCATTAGATTATTTCAATATATAAATTTTTGTACGCTCAGATAGAGAAATGGAGAGGGAAGCTAAGAAGTTACAAATGTTGTAAGAACTCAATCTAAAAACTTATGAGGTTTTGCAATCTCTTCCCGCATTCGATTTGCTTTTCTACAGTTATAGAAGTCAAGACCTTTTATCAGGCCCGTCCTTGACATCTTGGAGGCCCTGGGGCGAAATAATAAAAATAGGCCCTCCCCAATGTCACCTACTATCTTGACGTATTAATGGTCAAAGTTTGGTTGAATATGGTTTCGTAGCCCATAAAATTTGGATTCATTTTAGCTTACATTTTTTACAAGATACCCACTAGATTAATAGTTAATTGATTATATTTTTATGATTTGTCTTCCTAAATTAAGTCATAAATTGATGCTTCTTAAATTTATCAGGTCATCCTCTTCATTAAGTTGTCAGTTGGAGTCTGGGTTTTGGATTACGAAATTGTGTAAGCGCTTTGGCCTTTTCAATTACTTCTTTAATATTTTTCTAGGTTTGAATAGTGAAAAAAGAAAAAGAAAACAATAAAATCCCTCACTTTTTAATAGTTTCACTTTGACATTTGCATTTTTTATTAACATCTAATATATTTGACTAACTTACTTTTTTTTTTTCCGACGGGACTAACTTACTTTATTGATTCGCACAATTTTGTAAAATCGAACATTTTGAATGTAATATACATTGATATAAATTTAATAACATTTCATGTTAACATTTATTCTTATATATTAGTAACTTTATAGTCATATTAGAGTAAAAGAATAATGTAAACATAAAATATAGACAATTATATAAAATCGAAGGGGGTGTGACATAGCAAAAACATAATCACTCTAAATGAGAGGGAAAAAAACAACTTAATAAAGATTACTGGAAACTAAATAAACCAAGAAAGAAAGAAAAATTGAAAACTGAATCTATTTTAAAGTTGTTGAAAACAAAAGACAACCAAAAAGTAAAAAATAGAAAGTTGGACACAAAACTGCAGTTTTGGCTCCTAAAAAAAAAACTATAGTTTTGGAGTGAGTGGGATTCGAAGCTGGGATGTAGAAATTCAATGATATCAATCCTTATGTCACTCGTGAACCAATGAGCTAACTGTATACTTTGTAAATGTAGTGCGTGCAGGACTATTTATAATAAAACAACAAATTACAAAAACGATAACTGGGCCTTTTCTCCCTGGGCCCTGGGCGGGAGCCCCTCCTGCCCAGGCTCAGGGACGGGCCTGCCTTTTATATAGTACTAGCCTTTTTTGCACGCGATGCGTGCGTGGATTATTTTGGCGATTATTCTTAAATTTCATCTAAATGTAATTTTGAAGGATGTAATTTACAATCATCATTAGTTCTAATTATATATCATGTGGTGTAAATACAAAATATAAAAATTACTTGATAAATAAGTTGTTTTCTTGGTATTTTTATGACTTGTTAATGGATGTTGGTATTGTTATTGCATTTCAAAGTTTAGGTAGAATTAAAATTTTATGTCTTTGATTTTGTAATTGATTTCAAAATTGCTTTAGTTATGTTAATTTATTCTTCAATCATAAACTTGTTCTTTCACTACACATATTTTTATGACAGTTTATTTTAGCTACTTTGAACTTCCTTTGATATACATTTTAAATTAGGAAGGGTTATGATTGAGGAAAATCTCAAAATCTTAATAGGTAATAATTTTTATTAAATTAAGAGTTAAATAGTCTTTTCAAAGGGGGACACCATAGCTCCCCCTTGGCTTATATAATAGAGATATGAGATATGAGATTTAAACCCTTCTCCAACAACCAAGTATTATATCCCTAAGTATATGATAAGATCATATGAATTTATATATCTAATCTTCCTAAAATAAATATCATCTAATTAGGAAATAAATGATCTTCTAATAATTCTAACATAACAAAACCAGGAAATAAAGTAAAAACAAGTAATAAACTGGAGATCTCATACAAATTTGATATGGTCATCATAAACAAACTTGGGATATGAGATCCCCATTTTCTATTTTATTATGAATCAAAGATCTCTTATATAGCTAGAGAGGCAAATTTATTTGATAAGTGAATATTTTAACACCATTTAGTTGCATATTAGGGTGCACTAGACTTTCATGTTGGATTAGAGCATATGCATGGTATTTAATTTGTGCGTAAAAGGGTTGTCCCTTTTGTGAGCATTGTTAATTGCATGGGTTATTTGATGTTCTAATGTAATTTCAGGTACTTTATACACCTATGGAAAGACATGAGGATCAAGACACTTGGATAAGATTGAAGTCAATATATTATATGCCCAACACATACTAGAATAGAATAAGATGCAAAGCGGTTTGCATAGTTGCATAATATGTACAACCTTGCACTATTTTTCTCATAACTCTTGATGTAGATGATGATGGCATGATTCCAATTGAGTTGCAAACTAGACTTCAAGAGCTTTTCAAGATATATCACGCACCTTAATCTGATCCCTTGATCAAGATTTATAGTTGTTTGAAGATGAGATTTCAAAGTAGTTTCGCTCTCTCGCCCGGTTTGGAGATTTGATGCTTTGTTGTTTTTTTTGGAGATTTCTCCCGATTTTGAACACTTTTGTCATGCCGGTCGGGCAAATTTTCCCGGCTTCCCGACGGACCTAAAGAGACGATTTTTGTCGTGTTTTGATTTCCTTGAATTGTTTGGACACTTTTGCTTATCAATACCTCATTAAGAAGACGATAAACGCGATGCTATATGTTGTCTAAGAATCTATTATTTTCTAATTTTTTTTTCTTTAGGTTATTAGATTTCATTTGTTCTTCAAGGATTCATCTAGCATCTTTAATTCAAGTAAATTTTTTCAATCCTTTTTCTCTCTTGAATTATTATTTTGTTTCTTTTAATATGAATAATTATTATTTAGTTTATTAATCTAGGGTTCAGTTGAACCATGGCCATGAATGTAATTGCATAATATTCCCCAAATCCCTTATTAATTAGATTTTATACTCTTATTACTTATTTGAATTTTCTTCCTACCAATACTAGAATAGGGATAACAATTGTTGGATTGAATCCTTATGTCTTGATGTATTGTGTTAAATTCGAATATGGACATGAATTCTTTATGTAAATAGGCAATATTGATTGTTAGGAATTTGGTGATGCTGTACTTAATGACTTATAATCTACAGATTTCCATGTTAATAGGTATGACTACATGTTGGGAAAGCTATAATACCTTGGGAGAGGAATATTGGCAACAAAAGGGTGCATATTTCCTTTTGAGCACTATTATGTTTATCATGTGTTGGTTTATACTAGTGGGGATATTTAACTGTAGGGTCTTTTATTCATAGATTAATTATTATAGTTTAATTTACCATTATTGATATTAATCTCCTTTAGTTCTACCGTTATTTGGAAGTCTAATCGTAGAACAACCTTCTCTATGCGGAATCGACCTTAACTTACCCTACTACATTATTTAGAGGATGAGTTATATTATGTATTTTTGTTGGGTACACAACAGACTTATCGGTTCCACTCTCTATGTGTAAACTTTTGCGTGCATTCACGAGAGAAGAGAATTTTCCTTAAAAAAAGAATCTATATATATATTGTTAAAAACCCGTGGGCCAAAGTTGTATTCTACCATGTGTCGCCCTCTCTCATATGCTTACATGGTGCTATGTCATGAGTGACATGAGATTTCAAAAAATGATCTTGGACCAAAATTATAGTCCACCACGTGTCCCCCCCCTCTCAAATGTTTAGATGGTGTTATGTCATAAATGACATGACATTTCATAGAAGGCAGATTCTTAAAAAAGATGGCTAATGTTTGACTTAATGGCATACCAATTAGTGAATAAGTGCTGCAATCAATTAGTTAAGCCTAGTAAAAATTCTCACTTTTAAACCAAAAATCATAAGTGTTAACTAGAAAATAATAACTATCAACCTAAAATCATAATATAAACCAAAATAATATAACCATTAACACACCATAACTTTTAATTTAAAATATTAACTATTTACCTGAAAATCATAATTAACAACCACAAAACCATAACTATCAACCAGAATAACATACTCATCAACCCTAACACCATAATTACTAACCCAAATCATTACTATTAATCTACAAAATAACTAATAACCCGAAACCATAACTAATAACCGTAAAACTATAATTATCCAAAAATCGTAACTATTAACCTAAAAATCATAACTATTCATCCAAGTACATTATTATAGTAAATTTGTCTTCTTATACATTACTTTGATGTAGAGTTGAAAAATATTATAAATGAATTTTGTTTTAAAGTACCTTTTAAATACTTTTCAATAATACAAAAATTATATTTTTTTCAAATATATATTAAAAGTTATAATCAATTTACTACACTAAAGTTTTTCATCGTAAATGAAACTCTATTTCTTCATACCCCAAATTATATATATGTATTTTTATTAATTTGGAACTCATTTTTTTTTTTAAAAATGACATGGCATCGAATAAACGCACAAATTGCGATGATAAGGATGCCAAATGTCGCAACCTTAGGTATTACTTTAATACAATAATGTAGTAAATATTTCTTCTTATACGCTACTTTAATATAGAGTTGAAAAAATTATAATGTTTGAAAGTATTATTCATATACTTTTCAATGGTACAAAGATTATAATTTTCTGAAATATATACTAAAAGCCATAAACGATTTTGATTTACTATGCTAGAGTTTTTCATTGTAAACCAAACTCTATTTACTCTTATCCCAAACTCTATATATGTATTTGTATTAATATGAAATTTCATTTTTAAAAAATATTGACATGACACTTAATAAGCGTGACAAATGACATCTAATAAGGACGCAAAATGTTGCGGGCTCGTGCGCTAACTTTTGGACTCTGCTTTTATATATTAGTTACTAGTATTGGACCCGGGAAAACTCCCAAACTCTTCGTAAAGAAGATGTAGACTTTTGAAATATTCACATACCCCATTTGACCATATTTACTGTCCGACATAAAACAATAAAAGTTATAATGTAATATGTTATTGAATTTTTCTATATCTATATTGATAATATCAACTCTATAAGTTTGTTATAAAATACAAAATAATCGATATCATGATTAGAGTTTTTCAATGTCAAGCAGTATAGTGAAAGTGGTGCAATTATTTTGAAATAGAAGAAGTATTTCATATTGTTTATACTCAATGTGCAAAGTTGACCACTGAGAATCTAGTAGATATAACTTTGAATCTTCTAATTCTTACATGAATAGGATTTGTAGAAAAGCTGGAGTTGAAAACACATCCATAATTCTAATTGCATTATGTTACTTTAACACGATACTATAGTATTTATTTCTTCTTATACGTTACTTTAATATAGAGTTGAAAACTATTATAAATGGTACTTGTTTTAAAGTGTTTTTTAAGTACTTCCAATACAAAAATTATCATTTTTTGAAATATATATCAAAAGTTATAATCGACTTACTACACTAAAGTTTTTCATTGTAAACCAAACTCTATTTCTTGTATATTTATCAACTTGGAACTCTATTTATTCATAAAAATAATGACATTGCACTTGATAAGCGCGACAAATAGCGTCTAATAAAAACGCCAAATATCGCGACCTCGTGTACTGTTTTTTAGACTCTGCTTTATATATACTTAGAGAAATGACACAATTTTTAATAAAGGTAGAGAGAGAAATATTAGGACCACTTTTCTCCCCCTTAAGTACTCTTTTTAATTACAAAGGGAGGAGGGGACTAGTCGTTTTATTACAGACTAAAAAGGAGCTGGAGATTTCTGGGAGGAGACCAACTGCATTACTTTCAATTGAAATTCCCAATTTTTTTTGAATTTTCCCACCAAATTACAAAAAATAGAGTAGCACACATTTTGGCTCCTTATAAAAGGTGATTGTATGTAGAAAAATTACAACAACTACGAAAAAATATTCCCAACATTTAGGAAAAACTTTCACATTCACATTCTCTAACTCACTCAAGCACACACATCGAGTCACCGCAAACACTACTCTTCAAGATTTTTTTACTACTTTTTTTCGGATGGAAGATGATGATTTCATGGCATATCTACGAAATGGTGTTGGAGATAAGTAATGACATGGCTATGGAAGAGCTGCTAGCCCTTGAAGAACTACATTCAAGTAATTGTACAGCCTTCGACAAAGGAAGTTGACATATAAGTGGAGGAACTTCCGAGCTTGAAGGAGGCCTTGAACAAATTGAGTGATGATGATGATGTTGAACCATGATAGGTTGACACCGACTCGAAAATGAACCCAAAATGAAAATGATCAAGAAACTTTAGAGCAAACCAATGTTGGCACAACAACACAAAACAAATAACCAATGATTCCTAACAATTTGAGGGAACAAATTGTACTTGAAATGTTTAATGGTGCCATAATTTACAAACTTCCAAGGGGTTTCAACATGTTTTTAGCCCAAAAATACCCGGTGCATAGGTTAACAATAACTAGAATTTGGAGAAAAGCCAAAAATCGAGAATTAGTGGTGAGGAGGTGAATGTGCACAAAAAAATACAAGTGTGGAAGGAGACCTTCAATTATTGATGATGAGGTGCTTCTAGCCGTGCCTCCGAAACAGAGGAAAACTTTGAGGTATTTTGTTGCTGCTTTGGAGGTGAGTCCTTCAATAGTTTACAGACAACTAAAAAAAGGCATCCTAAGATCCCACACAAACTCCATAAAACCAAAGGTCATAGCCTGAGCACAAAATTAAAAGGTCAAGTTTGTGATGGCCAAGATCATACCCGGGACGGTGAGTAAGGAACCCGGATTTGAGCTTCTATAAAACATGATTCACATTGATGAGAAGTGGATTTCTATGAGTAGGATCACTCAAAGGTTCTATCTTCTCTCAAAAGAAGAAAATCCTTATAGGGCATTCCAATTCAAAAGTTTCATCACTAAGGTCTTGTTCATGGGTGCCATTAGCAAAACCATGGTTTAGGGAAAATAGGGAACTCATTGGGGATGGAAAAATTGGAAATTTACCATTTGTAGACAAAGTTCTATCACAAAAAATGGAGTATAAGCAGAGACAAGGTACAATAGAGACCAAAGCCAAGCAAATATGAGCTATGATAAACATCTAATTGAGAGATGTTTACAAATATCTAGTAGGGAATATAATATAATAAAAGGGAGAAAAGGTACCGGATTTGAGGCCTAGGGAAAAGAGTAGGAAAGGGGGAAACAATGGGAATTAATGACCGAGAGAAAGGGAAGAGGAGTGACTAGGTGAGATGATGAGCCGATACGCTCAAGTTATACGATGTTTTTGTGATATTTGAGGTGCACTTTGTTAAGGGATTTGTTCGTAATTGTTAACGTTTGCATATAAATCAACCTTAGCGGAAGTTCGGGGTTTTGTGAGTTAATTAGTGTTAATGCTCTAGATTCCGAGCTTTTAAGGAGAAACGGAATTAAACGATGTTTAATTGAAGTTATCCTCGAGTGTTCAAGAAAGTTTAACACCACCGGCTCGGTGGCACCAAGCAAGTTATGAGTTGACGACAATGTGCTATCCTAGCATCATCGCATAACCAAGCTCCACCAACTACCGCATGCTTGCCTCGCGAACCATGTCATCCGGCGAGGCCCAAAGGCATCGCCCATCACAAGGAAAGACGCCAAGCCAAGACAAGCATCGCAAGCTCGCGCAGCCGAGCCACGCGCCTTCGCACGCCCGCCTGCGTGCACGAGAACTCCGCCCAGCCAGGCTCTCACGACTCGCGAGGGATGTCGCGACTCGCGACCCGCTTGCATCGCACCTCGCGATGTTCTTCGCGACTTGCGACGCTTGCCCGGCCCATGTTTTGTGCGCTGGGAAGACAGAGTGCTCGTCGCGACTCGCGATCGGGCCGCGCGACTCGCGATGCTTAAGTCGGCTTGGGACCACGTTTTGTGCGGGGTTTAAAAGCTTCCTAAAACCTAATATTTGGAGGGAAGAAGAGGAGTACGAAGAGGAGAGCTGAAATGTAGGCCTTGGAGCAGCAAGCTTGAGGAGAGAGAGAGGATACTCCTCTCCTCATCCTTCCTTCTTCATGATTCTCTTTTCATCTTTCCTTCTTCATTTCTCTTTGTTCTTCATTTCTTAGTCTTTGTTCTTCATTTCCTAGTTTTAGTTTTCATTTCTTAGTTTAGTTTTTAGGGATTTCAACTATGAATTTGGTTTTTGCTATCGGATTGTAGCTTGAACTGTTCTTGAACGAGATTAACATGAAGCTTCAACCGTTATTGTGAGATCTTTCCTCTCTATCTATTTTCCTTGATTATGGTTCAATTTCTATGCTCGTGATTTATGATTATTGCATAATTATGCTAGGAACGTTACTAGTTTGATTGTGTAATTAATCTAATGCTAGATTTAAGAATAGAATCGGATTGTTTTATTCTTTCATCAATTTGTAGCAAACTAGGGAGTAGCTTAGATGCAGATCGTCTTGGTTATTTCTTAGGGAAATTGAATCAACTGTTGAATGTTTATCTCGTGTATGACATTAGCAGGTCTATTGGTTCTCTGTGTTTATTGCTGCTATTGGATTGAACTTAGACGCAGATCGGACTAGGTTATCCTTTAGTTAGGGTTTTATAGTCACGCTGATCGTGCTATTCAACTAAGAATAAGGAGAATGCGAGATTAATTCTCAACAATAGATAATTATGGAAATAATTAGAGTGGATGTTCAATGATCGATAATGAATTGAAGTGGATGTTAATCGGATTCAAGATCTTTCCATATTGATTTCTCATTTTATTTATATGCTAGTTAGTTTTAGTTGTTTATAATCTACTTGAAACCCCCCTTTGTTATTAGGTTTCTCGCCCCTTAGCCTTAATCTAGTTTTGAATCACGCCGAGTATTAAACTCGTCCCTTGTTTCCCTGTGGATACGACCCCTACTTCCATTATACTAGCTTAGTGTAAAAGAGAGTAGGAGAAATTTTATCTTTGGCCGGGTGCGGTGCACAACGACACATCCGCGCCCCGCCATGAGCCTATTAATGTGCGACACTTTTCGCCTCACTGTTGGTTCAAACAATATAAATCTTACAATTATTGTAATGTTTATATTTCAAAAAATATTATTCGGAAATTAAAATAAAAATACCAAAATTCATAATTTTTCGTTTTTCTATGAATGGACACCCATTTTGCAATACTTTATAAAAATTTTCATATTTCTCTTCTCCCCCCTATTTTCATGTTCTTTCTTTAAATAATTTTGATTCTAATTGGTTTTCTTCTATTCTTTTTAAAAAATCATAATTATTCCTCATTATTTATATTATTACTCCTCTTTCTCTTACATCAGTACAATACTACAGTGTATAAAAGTTTATGCTAAAAAAAAGTATAAAGTAAGCACCATAAACTCCGCAAATATACGAATATATACGTGAAATTGATATGATATTAGATCGAGAAATGGCGAACTATCGAAACCGACAAGAACAATGGTGTTCACTAAACTATTATGGGAAGCTTATCTATAGTTCCGGATTATTGTGATTTTTTTTTAAATAATACTAAATCGTTTAAATTTTTACAAATATGTAATAAAAGATATTTAACTTTAAAAAAGTACATTGGTAAATGCACATAGTTAAAGCAGGTAAGATAAAAAAACAGAAATACAGAGGGAGTATTTGATTATAAGGTATTTGGTTTTAGTTATTTGATTACAAGGTATTTGGTTATAAGGTACTACTATTTGATTCTAATAAGTTATTTGATTTTAAGTTATTTTTTTCTAGGCTATCTTATTATAGTGCATTTGACTATAAGTTATTTGATTATAATTTTTTTGATTTTAAGTTATTTGATTATAAGTAATTTAATTGTAAGGTATTTGATTCTAAGTCGTTTGATTATAAGGTAATTCTAAGTTATTTGATTATATTATAGGTTATTTGATTATAACCTACTTCCTCCGTTCTTTTTCTATTGTAACAATTGGATTTTTACACTATTCATTCACCATCCTTTCACTATCTATTGTGATTTTTATGTAAGGAATGATATAGTCATGTAGAATCTTTTTATATTAATCTCGATAAATACTTTCAAAATATCAAATTTTTATAATTTTCACTAAAAAGTAATTAAAGATATTAAGAGTTAAAGTTGTACTTTAGCATGCGTGAAATTTAATTGTTGCAATAGAAAAACAACGGAGGAAGTATTTGATTATGGCTTATTTGATTATGACCTATTTGATTATAATAACCTATAGAATTATAACCTATTTAGTTATAACTATTTGATTATATATAAACACCTCCACGATCTCCTATCATATCAATTATGAATTAAGAAACATAAAGAAACATAACTATGAAAGAATTACTAAAAAAACAACACAAATACCATCAACTAAATCTTGTGCAAAGAGAATGTTCATAATGTATGACCTAAACTGATATTATGAGAAGTTTCATATATATCAACTCATATATTAGCTTACGTAAATTAGTCAGAAATACAAAAAGTAACAAATTAAACATGAACCTCGTTTATTAACATCACATTTGTGCTAGAGTTACACCCTAAACATGTATATTTGTGTTGCATGAACACTATTTAAATTTCATCAACAATATTTAAATGTCCCAAGAACACAGTTTCGTGTTACAATAACACTATTTGGTAATATCACATTTGTGCTAGATCTTGAGGTACACCTTAAACATATTTGTGTTGCATGAACACTATTTATATTTCCACGAACAATAATTATATGTTCCATGAACACTATTTTAATGTTCCGCAACACAATTTCATGTCACAATAACACTATTTGTTAGTATCGCATTTGTGCTAGAGTTACACCTTAAACGTATTTGTGTTGCATGAACACTATTTACATTTCACGAACAATAGTATATGTTCCAGGAAACACTACTTTAATGTTTTTTGAAACACAATATTGTGCTACAATAACACTATTTGCTAATATTGCATTTGTGCTAAGTTACACATTAAACATATTTATGTCGCATGAACACTATCTCTATATTTCGTTAACACTATTTCGATGTTCTAGGAACACAATGTCGAGTTACAATAACATTGTTTTGTGAGAGCATTCTTACTCATGAACTCAAATGAGTGGTTCATCATTCTCTCTCCTTATTTCGTCTACACTGCACTTTTCAAAATTTACGGATACCCTTCACTTACTATTTATTAGCATTAAATGCCCTTACACCTAACATATGTTAGTGCTCCATTAGCCAATATTTACAAGTTTGCCATTAATTTTGTGGTGCCATAATGTTAACCTCTTGTCGAAACCATCACTCCACTTCCAAAAAATCTATCCCCTCAACTTCCACTCCTCGTTTTGGTTCATCCATGGAACCCTAAAAAGCTGGAGCCTTTGAACAAAATTCAACAATTATTTGGTGCGCATTAGCAAGGTATTTTGGTGAGATTGTTATGCGAGTTGAATAATCTGAACAGAAGAGTGAAGAAAAAGTACGATTTTGTGGAATTGCAAAGAACTTCAAATTTTGAAAGCGACTTGTTCAAAATCTTCGAAAGGTAAAATCTTACTTCCTTTTCTTCAACCTAAAGTGCTTTAAAGCTAAGTAATTTAGTTGACCATTGTTGCATGTATAATGTTTTGCATTGTTTTAGGATGTTGGGGTTAGTTGTGGTTGTTTGACTTGTTATTTTTCCAAAATTTGTATGCTTTATGTTTAGGTTTTCTTTACTTTGTGTTTGATTTGGATGTAATCTTATTATTAGGATGTGGATCTTTGTGTGGTTATTGGTACATTACAATACGCATGATTTTGATGTTAGGGTGCGGGGCGTTGATTTGTGTCATTTAATGAGTTTGTTTGAGGATTTTCGTAATGAATCGGTGAAGCAAAATGTGTATTTGCCTAAACTTTTTAGGTTGTTAGTTGAAAATCCTAGGACTAATAAAAAAAAAATTGAGGTGCGCACTGATTCTGATTTGATGAAAATGTGGGTGTGGGGCTTGGGAAAGGATACCATAGAGGTATGGGTAGATGAGGCTGCCAGACCCTGCCAAGTTTTTTGGTTAGTTCTTGGAAAGAAACATAAGGAGGAGATGGAAAAGCTTGAGAACATTAGGAGAGTGCAATAGATATTGAAGAGGAAGGAGGGGGAGGAAATTAGAAGACAAGAGGAAGAGGAGAAGGAAAGGAGGAAACAAGAGGAAAGAGTAGGGGAGATCGGAAGACGAAAAGTTGTATGCAAAAGGGTTTTGTGTTGCTAGTGAGGTACTGTGTTGCTCTGTAGACAATGATGACGTTGAGTACATAGAGTGTACTCGACCCAAGAAGCCGATGAAGTGATCAATGAGTCCTTTCAACGGGACCCGAGCCTCAAACCCAAGAGCCGGCTCACAACCCCCACTCCTGGCCCACAAGTGAGCACACGCAACAACAACAAGCGCCCTAGTGATGCACAACCTACTAATAAAGAGCCACATCCCACAAAAACAACACCCATAAAGAGAACACCTGAAAAAAAACCACCAAAGCAACAAAAATAACCACACCCAAGAAGGAAAAACCGACCCCGAGGCCTAAGAAAAAGGGGCCCTAAATCTAAAATCGATCATCAACCCTAAGAACAACAACAGTCCACCCAAACGCGAGCATGAGCCCACCCCCTCACGACTCTCCCCCTCGCCCCTCACTCCACCCCATCCCCAACCTGAGCCAAGCCCCTCACACACACCCCCTTAAAACCCTCCCCCATGCCTCACCCAATCGAGCCCACCCCTCCACAACCCTCCCTCTCACAACCCACCCAGTGAGCCCACATCACCACCTATTTCACATCCCACTCCAACATCACCGAGTCGAAAGGGAAGGGAAAGAAGGTTTGGCTCACGAGGTTTTAGAGTGCCTAAAACCTCACTAAAAAGGGCAACTATGTTCCAAAAGGACAATGAACTTGGAGGAAGGGCGTAGAAGGAGATCAAGGATTGTTGGTTTGGATTTTGGTGATGATGATGGAGATGATGAAGAAAGCAATTATGATGAAGAGTTTGTTGCAGGGAGGATGAAGAACCATCGAGGATGATGTTGTTTTGGGGATTTTGTGGTTGAAGAGGATGATGATGACCTTCTATCCGATGATGTCTCGAGAAAGCTTTTGAAGATTTGGGAGATAGGAGCTCTACCATGGACAAGCCAGTGAGAATGGTAAAGTTTGAGTGAACACCATATGGGTCTATTACACTAGAGCCTTGGTTGATCTTCCAACTAGGGGAAGTGTTTCTTCCGATGTTCGGAGGACTTTTGCATTCAAGAGGGCTTTGATCTTTGTGTTTTGAAGGGCTGATAATAAGATATTTATAGCCTTGTTGTATCATGGAAGCATGTGATTGGAGGATACATGCTTCGAGATTAATTGATAAACGTTGGGCCATCAGACTATCAGAGGGAACACACAACCTAGGGGGAGGTTAGAGAAGAACCTCGTGGTTTCTTCTACTCGGTTTTGTAAGCATTTGTTGGATGTCATCAAAACTACTCCCGAAATTCTAGGTGGACTCTTTGCAAAAGATGAATCAAGAGAAGTTTAGTGGTCACAGTGAAGAAGGGATGTTTTACAAAGTGAAAGTGATGGCTAAGGAGCATTTATGGGGGGTTTACTGTGGGCTTATAGCTTACTACCCACATATGCCGAGGTGATTAAGGCCACAAACCCAAGGTCATATGCACTCATTACTTGGACACGGAACATAGGTGAGGTGCACCAAAGTTCAGGGCATGTTTCTTTTCATTTGGCATAAGTCGGGGGTTTTTAAGGGGTTGTAGGCCTTTAATGTGCATCGATAGGGGCATTTGGAGTGGATACTATAAGGGGATTTTGAGGTCGCCTCTTGGTGTGGATACATAATATACTTCTTTTGGGGGCCTTGTGGAAGTCGAGGCTTTGCTTTGAAAAAGAACCATGGTTCCAAGGATGATTGGTGCTTCATGATGTGACGGGATGAGAAGGGTTGATGCTACCGTCCATGGGGTGTTTCCCGAGCCGGTAGCAGTGAATTCCGCTGCCAAAGCACCTTTACATGAACTGTAAGAATTTAGGCTGGAGTGGATCACCCTTCCACAAATTATCCAGGGATTGTAAAGAAATGCTCTGACAACATATATGTGTTCAACAAAGTATGGAGAAGATAAAGGCTTTTGATCAAAAAAATGTCGCATACCTAGATAACACAACAAGAAGTGTTTCAGGGCATATGTTTGACACAACAATCTGGCGTGATCATAATACCACAAAATTTGTAGAAAGTTTCAATGTAGGCACTCAAAGCTCACAAAGATTTACTCGTGCCATTCCACTTAAGGTATACATTTGCAACTCGATTATTTTTTGTTTTTCGGGTTTGTCAATTATTAATGGTCCAATATTTTGTAAGATTTTTCAGCTAAGAGTCTGGTCCATGAAGAGGATTATTTTGGGTTTGACAAAAGCCATCGACATGGAGCCAGGGCAATAACTGACATGCTTCAAAGGTGCTTGAAACTAGTGTGGGATCAAGGTTATGTCATGCTACAACTTGTGGAGGATGGGAGTTTAAAGTGACAGATAGAAATATGAATTTTCCAATTGACTTAAGCAAAGTTAAGTCAGTGGGTGTGGCAAGTGGCAAGGTTGCTGTGGGATCCTCACAAGCATGCACGCCTGAGGGTCATGTGGCCAATCGGAGGATCGACTGCAGACTATGTGTTCGATACTACAAGGGGCAGCAGGCAACATATGCTGAGCACATCCATCCAATGGTCAGTCAATCTCAAGGGACGGATTTAATCTACCACAAATTCACCCTCCGGAGAAGAGAGGTGATGGCACCTCAAAACAGGGAAGGGGAAGAGGAGTGAATGAGGCAAAGGAAAGCCAAGAGACACACTGCATATGTGCAAGTGAGCATTAGGACTACAATGCAAAAACATGTGGCAAGAGGGGTACATGTAAAAAGAGATCAAGGAATGTGCGATAATGGGGCTAAATGCCAAGGCACATAAGCAGGGGGGAAAGCCTACCCCTAAGCAAGCTAGCAACAAATGCATATTAGGAACAAATTTTTTGGGTTCTAAATGAATATTCATATTTGAGTGATTTAATAAAATGTCGTATTTGAAAAGATACAATGATTTAGTTGACCATTTTATGGTGTTTTAGTGAAGTCGCTTTTAGTAAAGAAACAAAAGCAGAGATTAATTTTTGGCCGTGGATAGATATTAATGCTACAATGATAATTATGATCGTGGCAACTTTTTTTTTCGACTGCCAGGCAAACTTTACATGTTACTTCCAAGTTACAAAGAGGAGCAAATACAAACATTAGTAACCCTAACTTAATTATCAGCCTAACTAACTTCTTTGATCTTTGAGCTTTTTGTTCATTTTCTCTAAGCTCTTCTTTGCATATTGTCATACTCGAGCTTCCCATGCTTTGTACGCCTATGAGGATGCCTCCACTTGCTCCACCCAACCTTGTACCACCTAAAAGTGTCACAAACATCACACTTAAAGTGGAACCGCTGTGGGGTTTAAACTTGAATAAGAATTTCTAATTACAGACTTTCCTCCCACACATCTACACATTCGATTCGGAGCCCCAATGTATGTAGACTCTTGGGTTGAGGGAAGATGTTTTTGAGAGAGAACTCATAGGATAATCTAGAGAGATGGCGAGAAGAGAGTGAAGTAAGGATTTTAAGAGGGGGATCAACAATATATAAAGAAACTGAGTAAAAACACACAACGGCTAATTTTTTGAATCAATTTATAAATGTTAAATTGGGTTGTATTTGAAAACATTTAGGGGTACCTGGTGAAATAACTTTAATTTAAGGGTACCTCGTGAATTAAAGTTCGCTCTAACAGAGGACTAACGGATGGTTGACAAATAGGGGCAATTGGATATAGCCCCTTGAAACGGTGAGAATTTGGTGAATTTTAAAAAGTGGGAGGATACCACGTAAATTTTCAAAAATTTCGGGGAGTATTTGGTGAAAAACCGTACAACATAGCTAGAAACTTTTAAATAATTTTTGTAAAGATCGAAACTTTTTTGTAGAAGCAACAATTTTTGTAAAAAAGTTAGAGGAGAGTTTCGTAAAAGAAGATACTACTACAAGTTTCAGTAAAGAAGATAGTATTACAAGTTTTTTTTTTTTTTTTTGTAAAAGTTAAGAGAAGTTAGGTGATTACTTTTTTGTAAAGAATCAGGAAAATTTAAATGTTATTGAAGGACTTTTAAATTATATATTTCTTAGCTTCAAAATTTGTTCCTCTCACATAATAACACACAAGATGCATATAAAATTTAACTGAACTATATAAGGAACTCCAGACCAATAGAAGATATGATAAATTCATTTTGACTTGTTGGGGTGCATGGAACTTAGGACTCAACAAAATAAATGCATACAAGCCTCTCAAGAAGTCTCTTTCTAAAATAAGCACAAAGATAGTTCAATACACTCGAGATATTACTTCCATGAGGTTAATGGTGGCAATAAATGCCTCATTATTAAGCACATAAGAGTAAAGTATTTGAGTGTACTAAC